>PVIC010034064.1:0-19808 GCA_004025085.1 Thryonomys swinderianus
CGCGAACTCAGCAATCCTCCTGTCTCTGCCTCCCGAGTGCTGGGATGACAGGCGTGAGCCACCACGTCCGGCATTGTGGTATGCGGTGTTGATTGTTGGTGGGCGTGTCTCCACGCCCAGCATTATATGTGGTTACCGGAGATCAAACTCAGGACCTTGCGCTTGCGAGGCAGGCGCCGGAACCACTGAGCTAACCCTCCGGCTCCACTTTGATTTTATTGACCCTGATATTTGCCTTCCTCCTTGGACTTCGAAGACTTATTGCCTGACGTTTAACCTCCATCCCTTCCAACATGGCCTTGATCCTGGGTGACCTCTGACCTCTGACCTCTGCAGCTACACATTTGGCAAAGTACAGGGGAACAGCGACCTCTACTGGAAGGCACAACGCTACAGCCTCATCCGCGAATTCCACTCACGGCCGGCACTAGCCCCGCCCCTTATCGTTATCTCCCATGTGAGACTCCTCATCAGGCGCCTGCGCAGGAGCCGGCGGTCCAACACTCCTGTTTCTTCAGTTTTCGAACACTTCCGTGAGCTCCGAAACCGGGCCTCTAGTGGCGGAGCTTGGGGAGAAAATCAGCTGGAAAGGCGGCTGTGGGAGGGGGAGGAGATCCCTCAGAACCAGGTTTGGGACCATGCGGGGCGGGGCGTGCCTTGGGACCGCCCAGGGGCGGGGCCTGCGGTACGCTCAGACGGACTGGCAGGAGCGAAGGGGATGGAGGGGGGCTTTGACTATTGGACCCGCCTGCCAGGTGTCCACCTCTCCAAGCAAGCCGAGCGGACGCTGCTGACCTGGGAGTCGGTGCACAAGGAGAGCTTCCTGCTGGCTCGTGCACGGGACAAGCGGGACAGCGACTCCGAGCGGCTGAAGCGCACGTCTCAGAAGTGAGGGCGGGGCCCAGCTGGGGCGGGGCTATGGCCCAGGGCGAATCCGTGACCAGCTGGCGCTGGGCGGGGTTTCTTGAGTGGGCGTGGCTGGCCGTCAGCCTGAAAGTCCCTTTTTTTAGGGTGGATATGGCGTTGAAGCAGCTGGGACAGATCCGGGAGTATGATAGGCGTCTGAAGGATTTAGAGCGGGAGGTGAGGCCATGGAACCCGGCTGGGGAGCTGTGGCAGGGGCCAAGGCAGCAGGGTTTCCTTCAGCTTCCTTGTCCCTCTTCCCCAGGTCCAGCACTGTGGCCGTGTCCTGGACTGGGTGGCTGAGGCTCTGAACCGCTCTGCTATGGTGCCTCCTGGCGGGCCACCGCCCCCTTCCCGGCCTGGGTCGAAAGGTCAGCACAGAGCCTGTCAGTGACCTTCCTGCTCCTGTACCTCCCTGACTTCTGCTGTTCTTGGTCCCTCTTTTGTCACGTTTGTGGCTTCTGCGCTGTTTTTTCTGGGTTTCCTGTGCCAGTCTCCTCGTTTCTCTTCCCTTGTCACCTCCTGGAGAGGGACTTCTCTCTTCCCTGCAGAGTGAGTGCTGCTGGCAGTCTCCAAGGAGTGGCCCCCAGGCCACTAGACCAAGGCCCAAGTGGCCACACTATGCCCAGTGACCTTGTCTCTGAGGTGGGACCCAGGCTCCTGGGCCACCGTGGAGACAGTTCGGGATGTGTCGTCCATGCCAACTGCAGCAGGCCAGGCACCTCCAGCACCAGCACAGCTCTGGGAGGATCAGGCTGTGCAGCCTGAGCTTCTGGCCCTCGGAGGGCCCACTGCTGTCCCAGTGGAGGACACAGGAGAGTCCTGGGGCCATGGGGACCACTGACCCTATTCCCAGCTTCCCCACACTAGGGAAATAAAGCTTTTGAGATAAGCGGTTGTCTGGCTGCTCAGATCCTTGGGGAATTCGATTCTTCTGGGAGGGGCTGGAGCTAGATCAGGAGTTCTGGGATCTTGGGGTTCAAATGTCTGGGCATCTGTCCCTCCTCCAGCCCCTCCAGTCCTGCATGACACGCTGAGTGTCTTGTCTATGCTGTTCTGAAGGTCCTCACTCCAGGGGGCAAGAATGCATCTCGGTCCCCATTAGTGTTTTGTTTCCCAGGGGAAAAATAAGTCACTGAAAATAAACAAATTGTTTCCTGGAGAGGGGTGGATGGGTGGGTGCTGGTACATCTGCTTGGCAATAGGCAAGCGGATGATGCAGATCTGAGTGGATAAATGCATATGTGTCTTTAAAAAGTCTAATTAGTGGGAAATTGTAGGCCATGCACACACGGAGTTGAGGCAGTTGTATCCTTATACACACAATTTAACTAAATAACCCATAACAAACTAAACTGGTAATGACAGGGCTGAACTGACAGCAATTATTAGTTAAATAGCAGGAAAGCCACCAACAGCCAACACATCCCCAAATCCAAACTGAAACGCCTTTCCTCAGAATTGGAAGCTTTCCAGCTGGCGGCCTCTTTGGGTTCAGAGCAGCTTTGAAACATTGCCAAGTGTTGTGTGACACCCAGACTTCTCCTGGAAATGCTGAATCAGGCCCCACGAACCCAAGAGCTAACAGTCATGGTAATGAGGACGGTCTCTGCAGTGAACTGGAGGCACACAGAGGGCTTCATGTGTTTGGTATCACGTGAAGTGCTCCACACAAACGAACTCAGCGAACCCTTCTGATGAGTGCATGAAGGAGCTACTACAAAAGTCTTATCCTTCTCTTTCTCCTTCTCTTTTTTTTTTTCAGTATTGGAAATTGAACACAGAACTTTCACATCTCCAGCCCTTTCCTTTTTTTAGTATATGTGCTGCCAAAGCGAGCACTCCAGCCCTTTCCTTAATTAAAAAAAAAAATTCTGTGTATATGTTACTAGGGATTGAACCCAGAGTGTTCATACTGAGCTACAGCTCCATACCATTTATGTGTTTTTATTTTGAGACAGGTCTTGATAAGTCACTGAGTTGCCCAGGTTGGGCTTGATCTTGTAATCTTCCTGTCTCAGCCTCCCAGAGGACTGGAATTACAGTGTCCACCACTATGTCTGGCTTTGTAGATAGTATTATTGTCTCTACTTTGCAGTGAAGAAACTGAGGGAAAGGGAAGTTACAAGATTCACATAAAGTCCCGTAACTAGGGAACATCTCAATTTGAATAGAAATCTGGGTAATTACACACAGCACCTTTGTGTTGTACTTTCTTTTGTTTTGAGACAGGATCTGGCCATATAGTTCAGGCTGGCCTCGAACTCACTGTGAGGCTTAGGTTGGCCTCAATGTCATGGCAATCCTCCTGCCTCAGTCTCCTGAGTGGTGATATTACAGGTGTGCACCACTGTGCTTGGCTCTAATGCACTAGCTACAGTCACACTCTGAGTTCACTTTGGTCAACCAGGCTGTGCAGAGCTGGGGCTGTTCTGGCTGTTCCAGCTGTGCTCACTGCCCTGGCCTGAAGGGGGCACTAGAGGGATGAAGAAGGGATGTGTGCAGTTTCTAAGGCTCCCATCTCCCGTGGGAGCTCTTGAACAAGGCTTCTCCTGGCTGGAGCAGCCATTCCAAGTTTCACTTCCTGTGTGTTGGTGTCTCCAGGGTCCGTTTTCTGGGTCTCCCTTTGCATGACAAGCGTCCCAGCCAACGCTCTTTCTAGGTGCGTTTTGCTCTCGGGGCTGCTTGGCCAACACTGGATTCTGACAACTGTGCTGCCTCTGGGTTGGCATCTGTGTCACGGAGTTAGTTTCTGTGCTGATTCTGCTCCTTTTCTCTCACTTCACAGTTTTCTGAGCCCTGTTTGATTTACCTGAGACCCGTGTATTAGTTTATCTTTGTTGAGATTCCTGGGCAATGCAGAGCCTCTAAGTCTGGGGTACAAACCTGGTCCAAATCATTCAGATAAAGAATCACAGCCTCTTGTGCAAATTTCACAACGTAAACCAATGCAGAGATTGAAAGTCCCTGAAACCATTAAAATATTAAATACCACTGGGCATGACAGAGCACAACTGTAATCTCAGCACTCTGGGAGGCTGAGGCAGGAGGATGTCAAGTCTGAGCCCTGTCTGGACAACGTAGCAACTTAATGAGACCCAGGTGGGTTTTTTTTTTTTTAATTTGTTTTGGAGACAGTCTCACTTTGTAGTTCAGGCTGGTCCTGAGATCACTATGTAGCCCAGGCAAGCCTCGAACTCAGCAATCCTCCTGCCTCTGCCTCCCAAGTGCTGGGATTACAGGCATGAGCCACCACCGCTGGCACTGTGGTATGTGGTTACTGAGGACTGAACTGGGGACCTTGTGCTTGCTAGGCAGGTGCCAGAAACACTGAGCTAAATCTCCAGCCCCATGAGATCCTGTTTTAAAATTTAAAATTTTTGAAAAGGTCTGGGGATGTTACTCACCACAAAGGCCCTGGGTTCCAACCCCAATACAAACAACAACAACCAACAAAAACAAACACAGAAAAAAATACAAAAGAATTCCAGAAGTTTATGTTGTCCCTTCAAGTGAGACTTGTATGTAACTGACAGATGTGTAACAGAGGAGAGAAGATGCTCAGACTTTTCAGGTATTAGACCCTATTTGTTGTTGTTGCATTTTGTTTGTTTTGGGTACTGGAGTGCAAATCCAGGGTGGTCTTCCATGAGCTACATCTCCTGCCCTTTTAAATTTTTCTTTTCTTTTCTTTTTTTTGAGACAGGCTCGCTTTGTAGTTCAAACTGGCCCTGAGCTCACTATGGAGCCCAGGCAAGCCTCAAACTTAACAGCAGTCCTCCTGCCTCTGCCTCCCGAGTGCTGGGATGACAGGTGTGAGCCACCATCCCTGGCATTGTGGTGTGTAGTTACTGGAATCAAACTCGGGACCTTGTACTTGTAAGGCAGATACTGGAACCACGCAGCTAAATCCCTGACCCTCCTGCCTTTTCAATTTTTTTTTTTTTTTGAGACAGGGTCTCACTTTGTCTCAGGCTGGCCCTGAGCTCACTATGTAGCCCAGGCAAGCCTCGAACTCAGCAATCCTCCTGTCTCTGCCTCCGAGTGCTGGGATGACAGGTGTGAGCCACCACGCCCGGCTTGCCTTTTCAATTTTAATTTGGAAGAGCCTTGCTAAATTGTCCGTGCTGACCCTCAGTTTGTACTGTGCCTGCCTCAGCCTCGCAAGTTGCAGGTGTGCACCACAGTGTCAGGCTTAGATACTGATTTTGTACCTATGTGCATGGGGCCCAATGCTACAACTGTGACTTAGCAAAGTAAGATCACGTGGTCAGGAATGAGTGAAATTCTGGCCCTAGTACATTGTCACCAAGTCCATGGATCTTCCCCCAACCCAGTCCTTGTCACTTAATTGTCAGACATATTTGCCATCTGGGGAAATTCCCAGTTTTGCTCTGTGCCCATGGAGTGCAGGATGCCAGGACAGTAAGCACCAAGAGAAAGTCCCTGGTACTTTCCCTCTCTATTAGCAGGGAATACCCTGCGAAGACACAAGTGTGGCATCCATCAGTACGTGATAATTTTGCGCCTCAGTCCTTTCCTGAAAGCAGGTAGATCTCAGAGAGGGCTGTAGTGGCCCAGAGACTGCCAGGTATGTACTCACAGCGGTATGTACTCTTCCGAGGCGCTTTCTTCGCTTGGCTGTTGGTTTGAGCCACTCTAGGGAGTGGCCAGACTACACTCGAGTCCATTTAGCAGGTATCTTTTAAATCGAGCTCTGCCCCAGGCCCCTCAGAATCGCAGCCCTATGGTGTCTAGGAGAACTGGACACTTTCTAATCCTCGTGCTGCCTGCTGGGCCATCAGTAATAACATGATTACCTCGGACCCAGGAGTCCTGTGGCTTCCAGCAATGTCTATGAGACAGCAGGGGGTTAAGCAACCCAAATCGCAGAGCAGACCTAGGCAGTGCTGGAAAAGGGGTGTGACTTTGGCAGAAGCAGGGCTTTCTGGGAAGGACACCTGGGGCGCTGCGGTTCAGGATATAGAAGACTTCCGGACCCAGCAGGGAGTCCTGCCGCGGAAAGGAGCTGATCAAAGGGGCCTGCCGGGTAGGGGGAGAGGAGAGCCATCCTGACAAAGGGCTACCGTCACAAGGCTCCTAAGTGGGAGGAGTCTCAGGGCTACCAGCTGCGAGGACCTCGGACCTCGGTATTTGAGATAGAGCTTTGGGTGTTGGTGGTGCACTCTGGAAGGCTGAGGCAGGAGGGTCACAAGTTTGAGTCCAGCATTGCTAATTGAGCAACTTAGTGAGATCCTGTTTTAAAATTTAAAAATAAACAACGGGGCATATGGCTCAATGTGAAGACTCTGGGCTCGGTTCTCTTACGGGTACAGGGGAGAAAAAGCGTTGGGCAGAGCCGGGCGTGGTGGCTCACGCCTGTAATCCCAGCACTCGGGAGGCAGAGGCAGGAGGACTGCTGAGTTCGAGGCTTGCCTGGACTACATAGTGAGCTCAGAGCCAGCCTGAACTACAAAGCGAGACCCTGTCTCAAAAAGGAAAAAAAGGGCCGGAGGGTTAGCTCAGTGGTTCCGGCGCCTGCCTCGCAAGCGCAAGGTCCTGAGTTCAATCCCCGGAAACCACATACAATGCTGGGCGTGGAGACTCACGCCCACCAGCAATCAACACCGCATACCACAATGCCGGGGCGTGGTGGCTCACGCCTGTCATCCCAGCACTCGGGAGGCAGAGACCGGAGGATTGCTGAGTTCGCGGCGGCTTGTCTGGGCACCATAGTGAGCTCAGGGCCAGCCTGAACTACAAAGCGAGACCCTGTCTCCAAAAAAGTAAAAAAAAAAAAAAAAAAAAAAAAGCGTTGGGCAGACTAGAAAGAGTGCAGGGTCGTCGCTGTTCCTCTGTACCCCTGCTGCTCCCCAGTTTGAGAGAGACCCAAGACCCGCAGCTGGGTGCAGGGGCGGACACGTGAGGACTGGGGTCGGAGCCTGGCGGTGTGAGGGGGCGGGGCGAGCCGTGTACTTGTGCGATGCCAGGAGGGGCGGGTGCTGCAGCTATGGGCGCTGGTGCTGAAGATAAGGGCAGGGGGAGCAACCGCAAGACCCTCCAGGCTGGCCTTGAACTCATAGAGCCCAGGCTGGGCACAGACTCCCAGCGATCCTCCTGCTTCAGCCTCCCAAGTGCTGGTGTGCGCCGCTGCGCATGGGGTGGGAGCATGTGATGTTTCTCGGTTACTGGTACCTCAGTGCTCCGTTCTCCCAGTCATATGCGTGTAAAGGACCAGAAACAACTGGCATCCCAGGAGGAAAGGAAATGACACCTATTTTTCCTTCGGTAGTGAAGGTTGAACCTGGGAACGGTGAGATGTGTCTCCAGACCTTTTTAGAAATTTTGAGACATGGTCTCTAAATTGCTGGGTAATCAGAGGCCATTTCCTGGTGCCACAGCGCCACCTGCCGCACGCACCTGCCAAGCGCACCTCTGGGGATAGTGCGGTTCTCCCGCGGTGCTCAGAAGGAAGCCCCAGCTCCCAAGGGCCCTCGACTCTAGGCCACACAACTGCATTTAGGGTGGGTCAGCTCCCATTTGACTACAGATTAGCAATTGGCAGTTGTAAATGGTATAGTCAGGGTCACAGCTGGTTTGTCCTTGGGTCATCTCTTGATGGTAGCTACTCTTTTGTGTGTGGTTTTTTGTTTTGTTTTTGTTTTTGCTTTAGACAGGCTCTCGCTTTGTAGTTCAAGCTGGCCTTGAACTCACTATGTAGCCCAAGACAAGCCTTGAACTCACAGAAACCCTCCTGCTTCTGCCTCCCAAGTGCTGGGTTACAGGGGTGAGCCACCACGCCCAGCATTGTGGTATGTGGTTACCGAGATCAAAGCAGACACCGTAACCACTGAGCTAAATCCCCGGCCAGGTAGCTACTGTTTTGGAGAAAAAAAAATTATGCACGCACACACCCCTAATTCCCCAAAGCAGTGCTGCTTGACCGCTGGAGTCCTCGATTTACAGAGGTTCCCTTATATCCCGGGGCTGGCCCGGCGATGGTAAAGGTGGGCGCTGTCCACTTGGGGGCAGCAGCCAACAGAGCCTAGCGCCCATTCGGGGATGATTGCAGTTGCTTTTTGAGGGATTCTGTGGGCTGGGCAGCCTCCGTACTACCCACAGCCATCTGGTGCTGCTTGTTGGAAGCGTCTCCTTAAAAGTCAGCTCAGAAGGATGTCTAACTCCACCTTCCCCGCCCCCTCCTGGTCCACACACCGACCATGTGGCAGTTAGCAGAGGAGCTTTTTCCTGGTTAACGACCAAGACCAAAGTGGGGAGGGGGGGGTTTTGCACACCCACTCTGGAGCTGCTGGGCGTTCCCAGAAGGATGCACCTCTCTTCTTCCGGTGGGACAGCCTGGCCCCTTAACCCTCCTGGCCGAGTAGAGGGTTCCAGCTCGATTTGGGGGCTAGTCCCTAGAACTTTCTTCTTGTAGTGACCTGGCTCTACATCAGGCATCAGCAAACTACAGCCTGTGACCTGTTTTTGCATGGCCCACAAGCTAAGAAAGGTTTTCATATTTGTCAAGATTTATAAATAAAAATGGATGGATATGCCACAGAGGCTCTATGTCCTGCCAAACCCAAAATACTTATTATCCGGCCCTTTATAGAAAGCGTTGACTCCTGTCATAGCTGGAGCCACTTGCGAACACTACACACATCTTGACCAAGACAAAGCACCAGAGATCAGAGTCAAATCCAACACATGACCGATGTGCTGTCTTTCCAGGGTGTGCATATGTACACAGGGAAGGTAAACCACGGTGTGGCCCACGGTGTGAGGGCTGCTTTTGGGCCCTTCCAGGCTCAATTTATAATCCTGTAATGACACCAAAGACCAGCAGGTTTGAACCTCTTGGAGAAACTATAACAGGGCTCAGAAACTATAACAGGGCTCAGAAACTATAACAGATTTAGCTCAGTGGTTCCAGCACCTGCCTCGCAAGTGCAAGGTCCCTGGTTTGATCCCTGGTAACCACATACAACAATACCGGGTGTGATGACTCACGCCCACCAACAATCAGTACCACACACCACAGTGCCGGGTGTGGTGGCCTAAATTTTTATCCAGTTGAGACCATGAGGCTCCAGATTTGTTAGTATTTTGGATTGTACGAGTCAGCAGGGGGCGTCAAGGCAGATGCAGGGAAGAGCAGGGCTAAGGAGCTTGGAGCACTATTGGCTTCTTTTAGCCAGATTTAAATTGATAATTGGGAGGTGCAGAGCAGAAAATTTTGGAAAATTTAAATTTTGGTCCAGAAGGACCAATGTGTAAAGTTGAAGCCAAGAGAGGTGGGATTGCCGGAGAGATTAGTGCCACTAAAAAGAATCATGCACTTTGTAGAGACAGAGAGACGACTCGAGGGCATCTCAAGAATCAGCAACAGCCTCGCCCATCAGGGCCTCAAAGGTGCCACTAAGTAAAACTTTCACTTGGGAAGACAGTCTGTGGGCTCCTGCTTGAGAAGGATTCTCAGGAACTCTTTCGACCATGCTCAGCCCAAGGGGCGCCCGTCACTCCCCAGACTGCTGGTACACCTTGACATTGTCAGCATGTAGAATGCAGGCGTTGTGGGTCAGGAACGTTTCTACTCAGATTTCCAAAGAACCCCTGGCAGGCAGTGTGCCCCTGAGAGGGCAGCGTGTTGTAATACGGCCTGGTCTGGTTACTGTGCTGTCTCCGTAATCTGAGGGCCTCAGGAGGGTGAAGAGAGACACGGAATTATAACACCCAGCCTCCGCGTGGATGGGAATCTTATTTGTTAGGATGTTCCCGGTATTCATGTAGGGCACCTTGGGATGTGATTGGATGAGTGGGCAGGCGCAGTGCTCACGCACAAAGGCGGAAGCAGCATTTAGCAATGTATGATTGGCTGTGTCACCTGCATCACCTGACCCTATGCATTGCTATGGTTTCTTAAAGGGGCATGGCTTCTTTTCCTCCTCCAGGAGAGACAGAGAATAAGAAGGGTTTGGCCATAGTGTGTGAAACTGTGAGAGGAAGCTGAAGGTGCAGTGGAGATCCCAGGAGCTGGAGATGCCAGGGAATGTGGAGTATCTATTGGGGAGAACTGCAGAGAACATGGGAAGCTAAGCCAAGAGGGAGATCATGTGGGCTTCAACCAGCAAGGCAGTGGAAAAGGGGCTGCCGAAGGCCTTTGAAGCTGACATCTGTCTAAAACCTGCCCTGGATGCTGACATAGAGCTGTGTAAGATTTAATGTATGCTAGTTTTTTTTTTTAATCTTGCTATGGTCTTATTCCTTCTATCCTCCTATTCCTACCTTTTGGAATAGGAATGTTTACCCTGTGCCATTGTCCTTAAAGTTGTGAAAGTTGTTCTTTATTTTCACAGCCAAAAGAGTTTGTCTCGAGTCTCAGAGGAGATTTTAGGCTCTTTATTTATTTATTTTTGAGACAGGGTCTTGCTGTGCAGTCCAGGCTGGCCTTGAACTCACTACGTAGTGACCCTCCTGCTGCAATTATAAATGTGTGCCACTGTACCTGAAAGTGGACTTTTTAGCAATGATGGAACTGTTTAGATTTTGCTGTAGACTCTTACAGACAGGCTGAATGGATTTTGCATAATGAGATGGAGGTGAGCCTTTTATTGGCCAGAGGCAGAAAGTCACTGTTTAGATCTAAACTGTCTTCCAAAAGTCTTGTGCTCTGTGTTGGGCTTTTGGGAAGTGGGTACTGGGTGCTCTACTCATCTATGGATCAATCTACTGATTAGTTCCTAGGAGACTGTGCTTTTGCAGGTGGAAGGCCTGGGTGGAATAGTGTGCTGGGGCTGGGGTGTCTCTAGAGGGTAGATCTCTCTCCCTGACTCCTCCCTTCTGTTTGTGGCCACCATGAGGCAAGCGGTGTCCTTCCACCATGAAGTTTGTGCACTGGAACCAGCGAACTCTGGACTGAATCCTCCACAGTGGTGAGCCAAAATAGATCTCTTTCAATTGCAAATTACTTGCAGGTTACATTGCAAGTATTTTTTTTCTCGGCACTGGGAGAGCTAACCAATACCTGTCCCCTCTCTAAGTCCTGGCCAACCTTATGGGATTGCCCATGGCACAAGAAAACCAAAAAAGGATGAGGGGAAAGTGAGTGCTTCCCCTACTCTCTGAGCTTTCACTCCCCTCAGTTTAATTATAAATAGAGTCATATACTTTGCTCATTGAACTTAAAGTCTTAGGGAAAGTGTTGCTCAAAATACACAACTTTTAAAAATATATAAATAAATAATGTTAAGAGATTGGGTGTTAATTCCAAAGCAGAGTAGCCGGGCATGGTGGCTCACGCCTTTCATCCCAGCACTCAGGAGGCAGAGGCAGGAGGATTGCTGAGTTCGAGGCTTGCCTGGGCTACATAGTGAGCTCATGGCCAGCCTGAACTACAAAGCGAGATCCTGTGTCAAAAAAAAAAAAAAAAGTGAATTTAGTAAAAAAAAACGAATTTAGTAACCAAAGCAGAGTAGCAGCAAATCAGTCCTTTCTTTGCTCCGAGGCCCAACTTGAATTTTTAAACCTCTTATTCCCTCCTCTCATCTTTCCAGCCTCATGCCCACCCTGTCACTGTAGCTGAACCTGGATGGTTTCTGTGGCTGCAAGCCCCTGGGGCTTCAGAGAGAAGCAGAGCCCAGCACATTCCTTGGCTTCAGTGGGTGAACAGAGACCCTGGGCCTCATTCTCTAAATTTTCTCCCTCTCAGGAGCAGTGGCTTGAGTGAAGCCTCTTTGGCATTTGAGAGCAAGAGCTGGGCTGAGGAAACGGGGTGGAGCCTCGCGAGGCCCAGGAGCCAGGGCCCCCTCCCTGCTTCAGCGTCCCCATCACCCCTTCCATCCCCAGTCACACAGGTGAAAGTGAGCTCCTCCATGAGAGCCAAGGATTTTGCCTGTCTTGTTTCTGGTTTTGAGTTTGCCCTCCATAAATATTCTTAGTTACCCCCCTGGGTGTAGCAGTGCTTGCCTCTGATCCCAGCACTCAGGAGGCTGAGGCAGGAGGGTTGCTGTGAGTTTGAGACTAGCCTGGGCTACACACCAAGACCTTGTCTCCAAAAAAAAACCCAATAAACAAACCTTCTTTATTAGATTGATAAATGAATGAGTGAAACAGTGTTTGGAGGCTCTAGGGGGAGAGGGAGAAGAGGCCGTCTTTGGTAATTTGCCATAAGAGATGACAGTTCAGAAATGAAGCTGATGGAGGGTGGCAGAGAGGCACTGCGGGCAGAGAAGCCTGTGTCCAGAGCGTGCGGGGAGGGCCTTCTTTCCGAGCCAGCCTGGCATCCCACGGCCACCACATAAGCTGGGAGAAGCCAGACAGGTGTGACGGGGATGTCACCATGGAGAGGCTGGGCTTGGTCCTGGGCTGCTGGGGAGCCCGGCCTGGGAAGGGCCGGCTGTGGGTGGAGAGAGCAGAAGCAGGAGGGTGGAGGGCCCGGAAGCACCGGAGCTGACGAGGAAGTGGAAAGGGGAAAGATCTGCCTGGGCCGGGAGGCCTGACCTCCATTCCCAGCAAGGTCACTGAGACAGTTAGGGACACCAGTGACATCATGGGGTCAGGACCCCACCCGCGATTCTGGCAGAGCAGGGTGGGCACCAAGGTTGTGGGCAGCAGGCAGATCAGCTGCCTGGGCGCTGGCTACTGCCCAGAGCTGCGGAGCAGCTTTGCTTCCGATATCTCCTTGGGCCTGTCACCAATGTTCTCAGATCCAGAGCTAGTGCTGGTCTGCTGTGAGAGGGTGACACTCCTGGAGGACGCGGAGACCCTCTGGGCAGGATGAATGGGGGGCTCCCGCTGTGCCCACTCAGAGGCAGGGCCTGCCGCCACAGCCAGGCCTCCGCGGCTCTGCACTAGGAACTCAGGCTAGTTTCCCTCCTGGGCCGTGCGAGCTGCTCCTCGGCTCAGAGACCACCACGGCCTTCTATTCTCTGAGTGCCACCAGCAGTGAAGCAGGTAGGCTGGGACTGACAGGACAGTGAGGATGGTGAGAAAGAAAACCTAGCCCAGGGCGACCTGTGGGTAGGGCTGCCGGACCTCCTGGCTCTGAGGGCAGAGAGAGGGACTGCGGTCTCAGACCAAGTGTGGAAAGCTGGGTAAAGGGTCCCTGAGGGAGATGGAAGCCCAGGCCCGAGACCCGTGGGGTGCGGGCCTCAACACGCTGCTATTCCAGCCAAAGTAGTAGGAGGCTGGCCAAAAGCAAAGATGCAGCAGGCACTCGGTGAGGAGGGCAAGGAGCCCGAGCAGCACCATGTAGTGATTCAGGAAGACACAGCAGGGATGCATCAGGCTGAGCTGCAGGCTGAAGATCTCCTGCTGGAACCCAGGCTGGATGGCGGTTGGGGGCTTGGGGACGTGGGCTTCCCAGCCCTTTCTCACCAGGGCCTCATCGCCTCTGTACCACCCCAGCCCTCTCACTGCCTGGGGTCACGAGGACCCACCCATCCCTGCCGTGGGCAGCCCTGGGGCCTGGACATCACCTCCTGGTTCCATAGATCGAGACCAGAGCTCCACACTGCAGGGTCACGATGATCATGAAGGTCAGAGGCACCAGGTGGTCATCAAACAAAGAGAAGATGTAGCTTCCGTGCTGGCTGGTGAAGATGAGGCTGCCCAGACAGCTCCCCAGGCAGACGAACCCTAGGCAGAGGCAGGTGTGGCCACCCCGAGGTCTCCGAGGAGGGCTGGGCTGGGGCTAAAGGCCTCCTGGACACGGGGTGTGAACTGGGGAACAGGAGCAAGGCAGGGCAGAGCTTCTGATAGGGTGAGAATCCACCATACCTGGGACCAGCCTGGGGTGGCTGTGGAACAGGGAGGCAGAGTTTTGGAGGGAAGAGACAATATCCTGCAAGATTTTCGTCAAGTTGCACAGTCCAGAGATGAGCATGGCCAGGAAGAAGTTGATGGCCCAGAAGGAGGAATGACGGAGCAGTGAGATAGCTTGGGAGAAGGCTGTGAATGCCAGGCCAGGGCCCTGCAGAAACTGGAGGTGGGGAAGGAACTGAGGATTGGATTGGTGATCAATTAGTAATGTCTACCTGGGGCAGAGGCATAGGTACAGGGCTGTGTGCGGGGTAGGGTGGGAAGTAGTAAGCTTTTCCTTGCTTGTGTTAGCTAGGTGAGGTCTACCTCCTAGGGCCTCAGTTTTCTCATACAAATAGAGACTTGGGTTGACATCATCAAAGGCTCTGGCACATAGAAATGGTGGCCATGATTAAGAGGACTCTTACCTACTCCAGGGTTTGCTTAGGTAGCCTGCCAGGCTGCCATTAACACATTTCCCAGCATTCTCTGGGGTCTTTGGGTATCCCCCCTCCTTCTTTCCCCCACAAACACACCTCTTCCTTCTGTTCCAGGAGGCTGCAGGGCGGGGAAAAGTAGATGACCTCACCCTGGAGCTCTTTGGGGAGGCTACTGATCCAGTGCAGGTAGTACTGGGGAGACATGTGTAGGATGTTTTGTGGGGTCTGGACCCATGGAGGCAGCACCCCCCCCCCCAGATATCAGCCTTTTCATATTTGAGGCTGCCCTGAGGGAGAAGCAGAAGAAAGAAGACTGATGGGGACTAGGCTGGCTCCTCTGCCATCTGCAAACCAGGGAAACTGAGGCTGGGGGGAGTAGTTGTGATCAGAGGCACTTCAAGGGGACATTTTCTTTCTGCCTTTCTTTCTTTCTTTTTCCTTCCTTCCTTTATTTTTGCGATACCAGGAATTGAACTCGGGCCCTTGTGTTTTCAAAGTAGGAGCAGTACTGCTTGAGCTAAATCCCTGGCTATTTATTTTGAAACAGGGTCTTGCTTTGTAGTACAGGGCGAGGATTGAACTCACAGCAATCCTCCTGCCTCTGCCTCCCAAGTGCTGGGATGACAGGCATGAGTCACCACCCCCAGAATTGTGGTGTATGGTTACTGGGGATCTAATTTGGGACCTTGCACTTGCAAAGCAGACACCAGAACCACTGAGCTAAATCCCTGGCCCTGTATCCTTTATCTTAAGAAGATTCCCATTATGGAGGAAAATTCCAACCAGAACTTGAACCCACCCCTGGATCCATCTAAGACCAGAGAAATCAGATACTTTGGGGTGAATCTCAGACATCAGGGTTCTCTAAGGCTTCTCACGTGATTCAGATAGGCAGCCTCAGACAGTGACTACTGAGTAGGGTCAGAATGCTGTAATGGCCTGTTCTGTGAGTTAAATAATTGATTTGGAATCTTCTTTACTCCTTTTACAATTAGAGAAGCCCCAGGACAGCCAGATCTCTGGGGCTATTTTTCTTGTCTGTGCAGTAGAAGACATTACAATGGTCCCTTCTTGGCTGTATTCTCTAAGAATAAATGTGAGGTTATGATGGTCAATGGGAATGTCTTGAGCTTGAAATCCCGCGGGGCTGGCACAGTGCCCAAGAGGACGGAGGGGTTACTCACGTCTTCACATGGGGCGGGGGTGGCCACTGGCGGTGACCCAGAAGCCCAGCCTGAGAAAGATGATGCTCGTGGTCAGCACAGAGGTCACAAGGTTGAACAGGGCCACTAAGGAGGTCATCTTGATGGGGTTGCCACCTCCAGTACTGTGGGAGAACGAGGTGATGATGGTGCCTGTGCCTATGCTCAGAGAGCTGGCAGAAAGGCCCCCGGGGATGAGAGCAGAGTGAGGGAGGCTGAGGACAGGAGGACCCAGCGAGAGTCTCAGGAGTGGAAGGAGGAAGATGTGGGGTCCTGGCCTCACCTCCATGCTGCTCAGATGCCTGAGGCTAGTAAATGGCACCTTCTAAGAAGACTCCCTGGACAGACAGGAAGAGGAGGAGAAAGTAGAACAGGAAGAGCCAGGAAAACAGCATCTGGACAGATGGGTCAGGACAGAAACAAGCAGTGAGGGGCGGTACAGAGGAGGGAGGACAGAGGCCGATCCTAGCAGGGACCCGGTTCAGAGGAGCCAGCGGGCACCCAGACACTCTTACTTCCCTGCCCTGGATCAATGGCCCACGCACGAGTTTAGGGACAGGAATGGAAAAGGCAAGAGGAACCTTGAGGGCAAAGACTGTAGGATAAATGCACAGGTGAAGGGAAGGAAAAGAAATAGAGAAGTTACATAATGTATGTGGATTTTTTTGAAGCTTTTTGCCCTAGTTGGTAAGACACGCCCTTTTCCCACGGGACCCACTAAGCCTTTACTAAACTGGCTTTTTGTAGAGTGGTTTTTATTTGTTTTTTGTTTTTTGTTTTGGCTGGGGGCAGTACCAAGGATCTACTGACTGCTTTTTACAGGAGTAGTTTTATTTGGGGGGCTGTGAAGAGATCCTGAGGTGAAGCTGGCTTTTGGATAGATCTAGGGATAAAGGTGGAGTTAAGAAAAATGATCTCACAAACGCACTGAAATTAATTTCCATGGAAAGGGAATATGATTCAAGAGCCAAGAAAGTGAGTTGAAGTAGGTACATTGCCACAGAATGCCCTAAGTGGGACAACGGAAAGGTTTTACATTCACACAGGCTGTCAAACACAGGTGAGCTGAGGTGGTGGAGCCCAGAGTGGGACTGGGGTCTGATCTGAAAGTTGGCGGTTACAGTTTAGATCCAAAATGGCTCTCAAAACATCCTGTATGGGGAGGGCACTGAACGTCCAGCTGGGAGGTGGGCTCTGGCTGGTGGTGAGTCTGTGAGGTGCTCCTGTCCCCAACTCCTCCCTTCTCCAGCTTCCTGGTGGCCGTGAGGTGAGGACTTCTCTCCACCAGGCCCTTCCATCACACCGTTTCCCCCTTGGAGCCTGCTGACTGTGCACGGAGTCTCCTTAAAATGTGAGTCCAAATCAGACTCTCCTCATCAAGTTGTGGGTGTCTGTCATTTTGTCCCTGTGACAGCAGAGTGACTGATCTGGCGCCTCTGATCTCCAGGAGCCGGGGACGCTGCCTGGAGGATGGTGAGTAAAAAGACAGCTGGGGGGACGTGAGGTGCCCCTTCGCACATTCCAGGGAGAACACTAGTTCTTTGTGGCAAGAGCATCAGGCACAGCTTCCAGGCAGTAGCCTCCTCCTGGGGACACCTGCGGGAGACCCCGGTGGCCATGCCCAAGCTCACCCTCCCGAGTCTTGGGTATTAGAGAAGAGCAGCAGACAGGAAGGAAAAGTGGCTAACAGGAAGGAAGAGGATGGCACCAGGGCCAGAAGCCCGCAGATCTTGGCAGCCATGGGCCAGGGCAGCTTGCCAGCACCGACATCTTAACCTCTAAGAACAAGATGAAGATGAGGATGGCCCAGGTTGCGAGGCTGCCCAGGCTCAGGTTCAGGCTGAGACGCGTGGTGCTGTCCTCAACGCGGCCCGAGGCTTGCAGGGTGGTGTGGTACAGGAAGTACTGGTAAGGTTTGGTCCGGAGGCACGAGAGGTCTGCAGGACTGGAGTTCAGGGCTACCTGGCTACCTCTCTCACTGGGAGGGAGCCCTGGGCGCCCCGGGCCCTCTTCCTTCCTCACCGGTGACGCTGGTGTTCTTTGCCAGGGGGCAGTGCTGTCAGGGCAGGGGTAAACTGAAAGAGCTGCCTGGGCACAGGAGGCTCCAGGAGGTGATGGCACTGCTGTACGTGCTCACCAAGATGCTCACCTGGGGGCGGGCACGGCGGGCCTGAGAGCCTGGATGCCATCGGGGCAAGCTGGGCACCTCCAGGCCAGGCACCACATTTACCAGCATGCTGGCGTAGCCCAAGCCGCCCAGCCAGGGGACGAGCTGCTTCCAGACCCGGATGTTGTCCATCCGCAGTTGCTGCCCTGTACCATCTCCGTGTACAGAAAGGGGACCCCGAGAAGCAGCAGAGCAAGGACATAGGTCAGGATGAAGCTGCCTGCGGTGAGAGCCAGGGCCGAGCTCAGGACTCCAGGCCCTCCCTCCCCTCAGGCCTCGCGCAGGCCCTGGGGCCCAGCCCAGCTCATCCCCTGTTCCCCAGGACCTGACGTCCAGGCTGCTCTCTCCTCCAACGCCCAGGCCCTGCCCTTACCTCCTCCACTCTGATGACACATGTAGGGGAAACGCCACACACTGGGGAACCCCAGGGAGATAAACAACTGGATCAAGAAGTCCTCCGTTTTTTTTGTTTTGTTTTGTTTTTGAGACAGGGTCTCGATTTGTAGTTCAGGCTGGCTCTGAGCTCACTATGTAGCCCAGGCAAGCCTGGAACTCAGCAATCCGCCTGTCTCTGCCTCCCGAGTGCTGGGATTACAGGCATGAGCCACCACGCCCGGCACTGTGGTATGTGGTATTGATGGCTGGTTGGGCATGAGTCTCCACGCCCAGCATTGTATGTGGTTTCCGGGGATTGAACTCAGGACCTTGCGCTTGCGAGGCAGGCACCAGAACCTCTGAGCTAACCCTCCGGCCCAAGAAGTCCTCCATTTTAGCCTGACTTACGTAGTCTGTGGTCCGTATGACCCAAGTCTCCTTGTCCTGAAGGGTCCAAATCAGGAGCTGTTCAGCATGGCGTGTCTCAGAGGTCTCCTGGGTCACCTCAGATAACCCTCTTCTTCTTCTTCCAGGTCCCCTAACTCCTGAGGAAATTCTGAGGTCACCAAGAATAGCAGAATTCAAAAAACACATCTCAAGCACCAGACTGTAAAACTGCATGATGAGGCTTTTAGACCATACTGGACCAGAGTTTAAATCCTGGCCTTTCTTCCCATGAGTGCTTCACTTGGGGTCATAATTCTATTTCTCAGAGACTTGGGTTTTTTGGTTTTGTTTTTTATTTGAGACAGGGTCTCACTTTGTAGTTCAGGCTGGCTCTGAGCTCACTATGTAGCCCAGGCAAGCCTCGAACTCACAGCAATCCTCCTGCCTCTGCCTCCCGAGTGCTGGGATGACAGGCGTGAGGCACCGTGCCCAGTACTGTGGTGTGTGGTACTGGGATCAAACTCAGGACCTTGCACTTTTTTTTTTTTTTTTGCTTTTGAGACAGGGTCTTGCTTTGTAGTTCAGGCTGGCCCTGAGCTCACTATGGTGCCCAGGCAAGCCGCCACGAACTCAGCAATCCTCTTGTCTCTGCCTCCCGAGTGCTGGGATTACAGGCGTGAGCCACCACATCCAGCATTGTGGTATGCGGTGTTGATTGTTGGTGGGTGTGTCTCCACGCCCAGCATTCTATGTGGTTACCGGGGATCGAACTCAGGACCTTGCGCTTGCGAGACAGGCGCCAGAACCACTGAGCTAACCCTCCAGCCCTAGACTTGGTTTTTTTCTTACCTTACAGCAGAGACTAATGCCGAGTATTAAACAACTGCAGGCATGAGCCCTAACCTCCGGAATGAGTGCCGGTCTTAAATACCAGAGTGTCCTAAGCTCAGTCCTGTCCATGTAATGAATGCTGAGTGGCCAGGACCTGCAAACTGCGAGACACTCAGGTGTCCTTCCTTTCTCCTCAGGTCTAACTTGGAAACTTTAGTGTTTTCTAAACACAGCTGTCTACCACAGTCACTTCAGCACCTGAAATACATAGATTCAAAATTGGACACGGGGTGTACACCTGTAATCGCAGAACTGAAGGAGGCTGAGGCAGGAGGGTCACAAGTTTAAGCCCCACTTGAGCAACTTAGCTTAGTGTCTAAAAAAAATTTTTTTTTTTGAGACAAGATCTCTCTTTGTAGTTCAGGCTGGCTCTGAGCTCACTATGTAGTCCAGGCAAGCCTCGAACTCAGCAATCCTCCTGCCTCTGCCTCTCGAGTGCTGGGATTACAGGTATGAGCCACCACGCCCGGCTAAAAATTTTTTTTAAAGGTTTTTGTTTCAGGCCGGAGGGTTAGCTCAGTGGTTCCGGTGCCTGCCGCGCAAACTCAAGGACCTGAGTTTGATCCCTGGTAACCACATATAATGCTGGGCATGGAGACACGCCCACCAACAATCAACTCCGCATACCACAATGCCAGATGTGGT
>PVIC010034065.1:0-19796 GCA_004025085.1 Thryonomys swinderianus
AGGCTGGCCCTGAGCTCACTATGGTGCCCAGGTAAGCCGCCGCGAACTCAGCAATCCTCCTGTCTCTGCCTCCCGAGTGCTGGGATTACAGGCGTGAGCCACCACGCCCAGCATTATATGTGGTAACCGGGGATCGAACTCAGGTCCTTGCGCTTGCAAGGCAGGCGCCGGAACCACTGAGCTAACCCTCCGGCCCCAATCTTTTTTTTTTTTTTAATCTTTACTGGTACATTTTATATACACATCATACCATGATCACACTTGATACTGGGAATTTGTACCAGTATATGACACAATTTAATTCTCATTTTTCCATTCCCCTACCCACCCCACAATACCCTAAATACATAAATTTGTTTCCCTTTATTATTACCATCACATTTTTTATTTATCCCTCATTACTCACACCTCCACACTTCCCTTTTAATATTTTCTATTTCACAATAACCATCTTTAGAAAATCTTCATATTGCTTTCCATCATGTTTATCCTAACTTTCCTTCCCACCAATGATACAGGAAGGTTGCTTCTTCACTGCAGCCACACCAGCATTTGTTATTATTTGATTTCCTAATGATTACTCTTCCTTTTCAAGTAAAATCAAATATTAGTCTGTTCTAACTGGCATTTCTCTAATGGCCAGAGATGAACAAATTTCATATATGCATCAGGCATTTGTATTTCTTCCTCTGTGAAGTACCTATCCATTTCTCTTGCCCATTTCTTGACAGTAGATTTTCTTAAATGAGATTATCCAGTTTGTCAGTAAGCAAGACCTTTTCCTTTGTTGAGCTAAACCTCTGAGATTTAAACTTCGTTTAAAATTTTTGCATTAAGGGCCAGAGGGTTAGCTTAGTGGTTCCGGCGCCTGCCTGGCAAGCGCAAGGTCCTGAGTTCCATCCGCGGTAACCACATAGAATGCTGGGCGTGGAGACACGCCCACCAACAATCAACGCCGCATACCACAATGCCGGACATGGTGGCTCACGCCTGTCATCCCAGCACTCAGGAGGCAGAGACAGGAGGATTGCTGAGTTTGCAGCAGCTTGCCTGGGCACCATAGTGAGCACAGGGCCAGCCTGAACTACAAAGCGAGACCCTGTCTCAAAAAAAAAAAAAATTTTTTTTTTTTGCATTAAGAAGTTATCAATTTCCAGGCTCCATTGTCTTTCAGTGGTCTTACATTTGTTTTTTCTCAGTTACTTTTCTTTTGGCTGAGATAAGATAATGAACACCTAAAGTTAAAGGGGGAAGACTGATTTCAGCTCACAGTCTGCAGAAGTTTTAGCCCATAGCTGGGTGGTTCAAGGCAGCAGCCAGGGCAGAGGGATGTCACAGAGGAGAAACTGTTCATGGCAGAGCAGGCAAAAGGCAGCGAAACAACAACAGCCATCTGCCCCTTTCCTCCCATCCAGGCTACACACCTTTCGGGTGGTACCACCCACACACATTCCATCTTCAAGAAACCCACTCAGCTACACCCAGAACTGTATGAATTGCAATCCGTAGATTAATTTATCACATCAAATCCTTATTCCCAGTATCTGATTTAAACCACTGACTCTGAAAAGCCTGTGAGCTCTTTCAGTGTAAGGGAGGACAATGTAGGTGAAAACCATAACTATTTCACAGCAAAAATGCATATCTTAGCCAGAGAATTTGTGAACATCCTTAAAACTTTCCCAAACTATTTCCCATCACCTTTGTACTAGAGTCTGTACCTTTCCATATAGGTTTACCCTTCGATAAGATGATCAAAGTTTCCAAATTTATGCACACGATTAGATTTCATGCTTCTTAATCAGCATCTTGCTGTCACAATTAGTGATTCCATTCCTTAGAGGCTAATTGCTTTACTCAACACTCACTAGAATACCAACTTCTCTGGGAAAACGTCATTTATTAAATTTGTAAGTGATGGATATCTCCAGTGGTTAATATTTTGATATTTTATTTTACTTTACCTTACTTATCAAGTGATCTCTTCTAAAACTATGGCTATAAAAACCTACATTTTCAGATAGATAAGCAAATAGATTTTCATACACAGTTGTGGTCAGACTTCTCTCTGTGAAGTTTAGTGTTTTATTTGATACTACAGCTATTCAATTTAAGTCCAGTAACTGAATAACTGAAAACATTTGTATAAAAGCTACAGTTTTAAATGATGTTACAACAATATTAATTTTCTATTTTTGAAGGTTGTAACATAGAATTTAAGAAATTAACATTAGAGAAAATTAGGAGCACAGGCTTAGCTGTGTTTAGTTTTTTTTTTTCTAATTTAAAGTTAGTTCAAAATTAAAGGTTAACATAAAAACTTGGGTTGATTGAGAAATGCTTTATGAAACTAACAGTCTTCTGTGACATCTTAGGAAAATTGAAAAAAATTTATTCCAAAATAAAATTGGAATTTTTCTGATAGAGAAACTATGCAAAGCACACACACATATACACATATTTTTAAAAAAGGAATTGGCTATTTTAAGGGAGAAAAATTTTGTGGCTTTCCAGGTACACATGTGGTATGTGTTTTTGATGACACTTATGTGTTAATTTGGGACCATCTTGAGTTAAAAAGAAAACAAAATTTTGCTTCTCATCTATTTGAGTCTGTAGAAGAGCTTTTCAGAGCGATCCATCATTTTTGCTCTAAAAACCTTTCATTGAATGTGATGAACTTGATGGCCTCACGAAATCTTTCATGTGTGCAATGTTTGTGACTCTAGGAATTTGTCCGATGCTGCCTCTACTGTAAGTGCTCCTAATGTGAAGAAAATTAATTTCTGTCACTCTCCCTTTGATCCTCACATCCAGTTATAATAGATGCTCCATCACTATGAAAGAATGTTTCTGTTATTATATGCTTTCCAACTTAATTGGTAGTTTCATGTGCGTGTTTGGTTGTTTTCTAACCCATTGTTCCTTGACCTTTAGTTAATCTTTGATCATTGTTATAGATATAGTGTAAACACTGAATGACAATAGCACTTCAGTTATGAACTCTTGACTACATTTCTTGTTGCCTCTCTGCAATAATACAGGGAAAATAGGTGTTGAAAAGCTTGGGAGTACATTAGGAAAAGTAATACTCTTCAAATACCAGGGAGCTCTGAATAGCTTCCACTCTCAGCAAATGCTAGACATTATTATGATGTTATAAACAAGCTGTTAAACCCCTGAGATACACAGAATCCTAAAGTCAAAGGCTTCTAGGAAAACAGTGGTGGGGAATCATCTTTTCTGGCAAGTTCCCCAGACTCCTGCTGCATTGTTTATCCTGATTTCAAAATGCCTCATGTGAAGATGCCATCTTACACAGCAATAAAATGGGTAACATAGTTCATATGTATGGAGTTTAATCTAAAAATTAAATGAATAGGTCACATTTTGACATATAAAGGAAGTGCATAAATTGTAAGCCTGAAGGCATAGCTCTCAGGTGTCTACCGACCCATTACCAGCTCCACATCCAGAAGAAGAATGGACCCATTTTTAAGTTATTAGTATCAACTTTTCTACATGCTGATTCATGAAATATAAATTACAGAGTTAAAGATTCACATGGGTCAATGTTTCATAATAAAGCCTAATATATTCACATTTTAAACCTAATATTTTAAAATGATATTATGTAATAATACTGGAGTGATGACAAGATTTAGAGTCTTTTGTCTGAGCATCTATGATTTCTCTCCTTGATAAATAGCTTAAACAGTACGTTGATGATTTTTGACAATTCTTTCATCTGATAAGTTAAATATTTCTATACAATTATTTGACTAGCATTAAAGAAAATTACTTGCTTTAGTGGATAAAATATGCACTGAGGAGTTGTGGATTTATCCTTTCCTAAGAACTAAGTTGAACTCAGATACCAGTCAAAAGCAGAGCACCTTCCATACCTGACATCTTATGTTTCCACATGGATGATTTATATATAATAAATATATTTTGGGTTTTCTTTTGTTTTGAAGAATATTTTGTTGGGCCGGAGGGTTAGTTCAGTGGTTCCAGTGCCTGCCTCGCAAGTGCAAGGTCCTGAGTTCGATCCCCGGTAACAACATACAATGCTGGGCATGGAGACTCACGCCCACCAGCAATCAGTACCACATACCACATACCACAGTGCCGGGTGTGGTGGCTCACACCTTTAATCCCAGCACTCGGGAGGCAGAGACAGGAGGATTGCTGAGTTCGAGGCTTGCCTGGGCTACATAGTGAGCTCAGAGCAACCCTGAACTACAAAGTGAGACCCTGCCTCAAAAAAAAAAAAGACTATTTCGTCAACTTTTACCTTAGTATGTGACTATGGATGTAATTGTTCTCCTTCATTTAAAAAGTCTCTCATTATTTATATTACAAATAAAATAATTAGTTGGTAAAGAATGATGAAATTCTCATTTGTTCTATTATTTTAAACCTTGGGAGTCTTCAAACATACAAACAAAAATATGTACAGTCCTTTCTATTAAGATAACACAGAGTTAACCAAATTACCCACTAGAGTGAAATAATTACTAACTCTGAAGAACATATTGCTTCAGAATCATGTGTGTCTCAGAAGAATATCAGATGTTTTCAGGCCAGACCTGAGCAGCAAGGACCATGGGGGCCTGAGAGTTTCTTCCTGCGGCCAGGGGGTGCTTGGAAGCAGTAGATTAAGATGGGCCAAGCCGGCTGGATG
Source organism: Thryonomys swinderianus (assembly GCA_004025085.1). Lineage (NCBI taxonomy): Eukaryota > Metazoa > Chordata > Mammalia > Rodentia > Thryonomyidae > Thryonomys > Thryonomys swinderianus. The sequence goes on from PVIC010034065.1 coordinate 4,688, forward strand.
AGAGTGTTACCTGTTAATCACAGAGAACCAGGACAGACATACAGAACGCAATTTCCAATCCATGGAACTGGAACCAGTCAGATATGGTAGCACGATCGTCAATTCTCCTGTTCCAGCATCCATCAGGTTTTTGACAAGATGGTCTAGATGTAACATTAGGCTGAAGAACAAGACATGCACTATTCACCACCTCACGGATTTTCTCTCAATGGTCTTCTCTCATTTTGCACAGTGGATTCCTGCTCCTACCTTTAGTCAATGTAAAATCTGACTACCTTTTCTTGCATTTCTTGTCTAACTTTTTATTCATCAACCTGGAAAAGATCCCTGAGAAGAGTCCGCAGGACCCAAGAAACAGAAAAACTTGAGGTCTCTTAGATCCCATGAACTTCAAGTTAAGTAAATCCTGATAGGAGTTAAGGTTCACACCAACTGTCCACATGGGACATCAAAGGAGCTACTGACAATGTAAGTAGTAGACCTGAATTTAGTGAGAATATAAAACACACTCTATGAGTGTTACCTGGCAAATTAATACATTTGTAATTTGCTGTCAACTGAAATGTCAGATATAAATAATATATAAGAAAAACACATTTACGAAAGCTGGAAACATTGTCTATGCTATACCTTCAATAAGACTTGAGCGAATACCCTTAGGTTTGGGTAATTAATTTTAATTGAATTAAGAAGGTGAAAATTTTGCTCACCTTTAGTTTCTACAGGTTTCTCAGAAGGGAGATGATTATAATCGGATGAATTACTTAGGGTGGATCCTTTATAATTGAATCCTGGTTGCTTTAAAGTAAAAAGAGACCACAGAAGAAGAAAAAAAAAAGATAGACAACATCTTCCTGGGTTTTTTTTTCATGTCATACCTCAGGCTTGAAGATGTTTGCAGTGAGAAGTCAGTCACTAAATGATTCCCCTTCAGCTTGAACCTCTAGATCCAAGATCCTTTACGCCCTTTCTTGTTTATAAGCCTCCCAAGTCTTTGACATTGTTATTCAGAGTAGTAAAAGAGTAAGTAAAATTTGTAGATTTCTGTTACTGATGATTTGTAGCCTAAATTCAGTACATATGAGAAGACAAGAAGCAAAAAATCAAGAATTAAAATTCTTGTGAAGAAGTCTAGGCACAGTAGATAGTTCCCCAGGCAAATCTAAATAAAGACTGTGAAGAATTTCTCAAGTAAAATACCAAAGAAAACAGTAAATTATACTTAAAACATTTCATCATAAAAGCAAAAAAGTAACATGAGGGGAAAGTGCACATAAGGACACAAAAATACTCCAGGCTGGTGTATGAAGAGAGAGACAAGGTGAACACAGTTACCTGTCTAAAGTTGAAATTTATAAACAAAGTTAAAAATAACTGAATTTAAATGATAGCTAATAGTTTTCATTCTAAATTATATAAAATTAAGCAAGATTATACGAGAGTTAAGCAAGAGTTCTTAATAGGATAAGTTATAGAAAAAGGGGTTCTGGAGTAAAATTGTGTAGTACAGAATTCTTCAAAGGCACTTTATCTATTTTACAACTTTGATATTGATTATAAAGTTTCTTTATAAAGTTTTCTTTATAAAGTTTCTTTATGTGTATATATATATATGTGTGTGTGTGTGGGTGTGTCTCTTCAAATTTTTGGACTAAATATATCACAATATCATCACAATTATTTTCCCTATTGTTCTTATTACTTTATCCTAAGTGTGCAAATCTGCTGTTAAATTATCAGCTTATATATTAAATTTGATATATCTGTTAGATGAAGATTGATTCAAAGCTCTTAATATAAAATATATTTTGCATGTATTTAATACTCAGATAAGTAATCCCTGATATTATTATCATGAAACAATATATTTATATATTCTCAATTAAAAATAAACACCAAATAAATCATACAGTTGTTTTGCATCCACTCAAATTTGAATAGAAACACTGCAGTTCCTGTCCATTTCTTCTCATTGGTTTTTGAAAAAATATAGATATTTCTTTGTATAAAAATTTCCAAAATTTAGTTTGATAGTAAATCAAAGCCATATAGATATTTTTAATCTCAATTGTTTTCTCTAAATGGTTGGTACATGGATTGATGTTCAGATATTCTTTTATCATCATTAAAATCCATAAATTTAATTTTAAGTAAAAAAAGTTTCTTGAGTCCAAAAGAAGTATTTACCTGGGCCAGAGATTTGGCTCAGTGGTTTCAGCACCTGTCTAGCAAGCTCAAGGTCTGGGTTCAATCCCTGGTAACCACAAACAATAAGTACAGGGCACGGTGACTCATGCCCAGCAGCAATTAGTACCACACACCACAAATGCTGAGTTTGGTAGCTCAGGCCCGTAATCCCAACACTCAGGAGGCAGACGCAGGAGGACTGCTGAGTTCAAGACTTGCCTGGGCTACGCAGTGAGCTCAGGGCCAGCCTGAACTACAAAGCGAGACCCTGTCTAAAAAAAAAAAAAAAAAAAAAAAAAAAAAAAAATATATATATATATATATATATATATATATATATATATATATATATATATTGACCAAATGTGACCGTACATACAAATCCAAGAGCTCTTCCCTATTTAGAACATTTACTGCCACATAAAATTCATAGTATTGTTTTTCAACATTAAACATTACTATTACCCTTTTTTTTATTAAATCAAATTCCTATTGCTTGTTTGGGTTTCTTTGTGGACGTATTTTTTATTAATCTATGAACAGAATTTTCCTAATACCAATAAGTGAGTAAATCATGCCACCATCACTGTCCCAGCATATATTTTACAACTTGTAATTTTCTTTGTGATTTGAACTGTTTTTTTCATACTTCTACAAGTATAAATTTGACAACGCATTTGTTCAGGAACATCCATATTGGTTTCTCATACTGTTTATTGTGTTTCTCTTGAGCATAATGTGAGTCAATCAATAAGTGACACTGTCTGATGATACTTCTAAATGGAAAGAAAGGGGGCTGGGAATTTACCTCAAGTGGTACCACGCAACCTTGGACGCACCAAGACCCGAGTTCAATCCCCTGGTACTACAAGAAAAAAAAAAGGAAAGAAAGCAAATATCACATCATTCCATCTTCTTCTACAAATCATCTTGCAAATTGTCTTGCCTTTGTACAAATGGATTCACAATTTACAATAGAAGCAAAGTCTATTTTTAAGGCTAGTTTTGTGGGGTTTCTTGTCAGCCAACTTAGAACCCTTCCTCCAAAGATAAGCATTCAAGATTTTGTGAAAAATAGTAAAATATAAATAGTAACATGTATTGTATTCAGTATACTGAATCAATAAAGGATGTATCTCTTGTAAATATGAAAGCAAGCACAAACAGTCTTGACAACTGAATGTTTATTTAACCTCAGTAATCCTGGTAATGATTATAGGCAATACTTGGGAAGTCATAATATATTTCAGATTTAAGACAATACGTTTCTAAAAATGGACTCATTACTTCATTCTCTGAAAAAGTCATACAGTCTTATTTACTTCTATTTATCAAGAATAAAAAGTATAAAATGAAAACTAAAAGTCAGGGAAGTAAAATGAAAACACCAGATGGAATTAGATAAATGTGAAGTGAATAAAAGTCATATTATTCTGCAATCAAAATTATGGAATCTTTAGCCTGGAGTGGTGGCTCACGCCTGTAATCCCAGCACTCAGGAGGCAGAGGCAGGAGGATTGCTGAGTTCGAGGCTTGCCTGGGCTACAAAGTGGGCTCAGGGCCAGCCTGAACTACAGAATGAGACTCTGTCTAAAAACAAAAAAATATGGAAACTTTAGAAATGTTTATAAAAAATGGTGGTAATGACCTTGATTCTGTATAAGCACATATAAATTTTCCTGTAAAATTTGTTTATTTTTATTATAAATTGTGTAGTCTAGTATTTGATATTTGCTCAAATGTTAATATTTTATGTATTTCTGTAATGTGAATATATTATAAGGTGTCTTCAGTATCTTTTAAAATGATGCATTTCAGTCTTCATTATGATATTACCTTATGATATTATGTAATTCAAATTTGTGTTTTAATATTTTTGTAATAGTATGAGTTAGAAAAACCATGGAGCAGGAAACCATTTTTTTTTCTGCTATTTAGGGAATCTGACTCATTATCAACCAATATTATTGTCTTTACATTTGCATAAATGTTGAATTCTCAACTATAATGTTTTATCAAGAATAATAGTTCTACTGGGAAAAAATCTATCATGTCCTGAAACTGTACTGCACTTCTAATTTTAATATGCATACATCCTCCCAAGAGTGCATTTGTTTATTTTCCGTAGTGATGCAGTGAAGGGAGAATTTAAAGATAATATTCAGTTTTCTAAGGAGAGATGACATAAAGTTAAGCCATACTTGAGATAGTGGCACTTACTTATGTATGATGATTTAGTTCTCCTTATAAGCAAAGCAAGTTGCATAATGCCATGGTAAAATGTCACAGGATAGATAAGGGAATAAAAAGCAGCATAGGAACAAACGAAACAAAAAGCCAAGAAGGCAAACATGAAGTGCCACGGTTGTATGTCTGGCATTGGGGGCATCAGGTTCTGAGATGAGAGTACCAGCAGGCTCGGATGATGTTATCTCAACGGCTCTGAGGGTGGCAGCCAATTTCTTGGTTTAGTCTGGCTTTCTCCATCTGCAGCTTTCCTCAGAGGTTGTACAACTCAAAAGAATTAAAGAATCATATCTTGAAGACACATGTGCACCCATGTTCATAGCAGCTCAGTGTGAACCTTCAATAGATCAGTTATAGTGAATCTTGAGGTTCCCCTCAAGTATCTTTGCTCTTATTTCTGCACAAAGGATTTTGTTTCTTTTAACAACACGAATCCCCTTAGAAGTCATATATCCTTTTGCTCCAGTTTACACACAGTTTTTTTCAGGTAAATTTTAGGTATTCCTTTTTTTCCTATGTTGTTTTTTTCTTTCAATTCTCAAAATAAATGTAATTGAAAGCTACCAGTGGTAACTATGGAATAATCTGATTATTGGATTGTTTTGCAATTTCTTCCATCAGATTAGTTGGTCTGTAAAGTTCAAACTCAGTCTCCTGAAGAGTGTCAGGAAGTGGGCAAAATTTAGACCATATTTTTCTTACAAGAGTGTAACAAACATGGTTGCTCATCCAACTCACAGGAGAATCGGCCTTCCCAAATCGAATCTTACAAGCATGGGCCTAATCTGTCTGCACTGCTATCACTATGGCGGGCTGAGCACTGGAGAGGAAGGAGTATAAACCATTCATAACACTCGTGGTCATGCCTCCCTGACTCACCCAGCTACCCAGGAATATACTAATTAATCTACATGGCATCCATGCCTTTGAAGTTGGTACTATAAATTTAACCACCAGAGACACGATTTTGTTTGTTTGTTGTTGTTTTTAATTGAAATCTATTGGTACCTTTTATATACAGCTCACAATCACACTCAACATTAGAGAATTTGTACCAGTATATGACAGAAGATAATTGTTGTTTTTGAGACAGGCTCTTGCTAAGTCCTTAAATTGTTCATGGGTTCACACTCATGATTCTTTTCGCTGACTCTCCCAGTGTGCTAGTACAATAGGTAAGCCCCATCTCACACAGCTACACAGCCACCCTGCCTTTTCAGCAGTGATAGCCCATTTTCATGTCCACCTGCAATTCACGCAAGGTCTTATTTCTCCACACACTCAAAAAATAGTAGTTATTTTGTGCTTTGTTCTTTTTTCTTAAAACAGCCACTTTAATGAGTATAAGGTGGTGGGCAGAATCTGTATGATCTTGTAAGTATCTGTAGATTACTTAAGTATATTCATTTCATATGTCATCATCTGCCCATTGTACAGAAATCCTTTTCTCCTTGATGATTTGTAGCCATTCTTATACATTCTTTAAGTATATTTTGGTTACTAATTCTTCACAATTTGCAAATAAACAATCTGCAAATATTTTCTTCCATTGTGTTTTCTTTCCATTCTTAACCACTTTTAGTGATGAACAGAATGGTTACTCTTAAATTCATTTTTTATTAGTTGCTTTGTTTTGGTGTTATAGATACTAAATGAAATATATGATACCAAACCATATATATATATATATATATAGATAGATAGATACTAAATCATATATATCATATATTATATATATTAGATTTATTTGATTTGGCATTAATGTTTTGTATTTTAGATAAACTTTTGTTTATAGATTCAGTTTTGTCAGCAATAAGTAGTCCTTTTTTCTGCAGCATAAAATTCATATGAAATCTCAAGTGTTCCTAATAGAAGAAGATTTTAAAAAGTGTACATTTAGAAGTTTTACACTTTCTAATTTCCACACAGAAAAGAATATGCTACTGACAGGGAAGACAGAAATGTAGACCAATGCAACAAGTAGAAAGATTAGGAAAAAATCCTTACTTACATGGCCAAATGATTTTCCACAAATATACTGACAATGGAATAAGGACAATCTTTTAGGGTCATTTTTAGTCCTGAGAAATTGATCTATATTTAGCTGAATTTCTAAATAGTAGTATTAAATATAATCACATCCTATTACTTTAAATACATACTGTTTCACTAGCATGAGTTAATTTTCTTATATTCAAAGTCCATCTCCTTGACCTAATGTCCTATTATTATCTCCCAGTGTGAGCCAGTAAATTATATGCTTCTTTCAAATGCTAAATGTCATAAGTTTTCCTATCATAATGTGAACTAATAATACATATATTTTATTTTTATGCTTCTTATGTGTAATTTTCTTGAAGACTATAACTCTATACTCCTGTTAGGTCCTTAAAGTCTTTCATATGAAGTAGTGAATAAATGTCTATCAATGGAACACACCCACATGCACACACACTAGTACACACACAGGTACACACACTAGCACACAGACATGGTTGCACTTTAACTGCAGTGAAGCTCACAGTGAGGGATGGTATGAATTACATAGATATCCACAGGACCTCAGTGTACCTTTTTTAGTTTGTTTTTCTTTAAATATCAGCTCACTTCCTTGCTCTAGCACTTAACCTCTGCTGTCCTCCTCATAAGTGACTATGATACAACTATATGTCTCAGCCCCTCCCTGAGGAGAAACTGCCATTTAGTTTCGAAATGGAGATACCAGATTCTCCACAGCCAATAGCCAGTTTTATAAGATCAGTAGTGTGGAGGCTAAATAAAATTGTGAGACCTGCTACTATGACCATTAGGGATTGATTTACTGCTAGGTAAACAAAGAGTAAAACTTAGAAATCAAGTATATTTTATTTTGTTTGCATAAAATGAAAACAGATTTTTATTGTGAAAAATGTAAGAGAGGGTGTTGGTGTTTGGAGAATTTGTAACACCTTGTTTGGGAACTTCAGGTTCCAATTTGAAATCGAATTGGAACTTTCTTTAATGTAGCTCCTGGGATTTAGCTCAGTGGTTCTGTCATCTGCCTGCAAGCACAAGCTTCTGAGTTCGATCCCTAGTACCACATATCACAGTGCTGGCCATAGTGTCTCACGCCTGTAATCCCAGTACTCTGGGAGGCAGAGGCAGGACAACTGCGGTGAGTTTGAGGCCAGCCTAGGTTACATAGTGAGTTCAGGACCAGCCTGAACTACAAAGTAAGATGCTGTCTCAAAAAAAAAAAAGATATTAATGCATTGTTTAATTTCAAAGGATTATTTAAAAATATATCCTAAGAAGGAGTTTGTTTCAGTATTTATAAAATAAATACTAGTTTTCAAAGCACTGAGCTACTGCACTCTATTGTCCACCTATTTTTTTTCCACAAGTAGGTGTACAAGCTCCTGTTGGATCTGTAAAACCAAAGAAACTTCAAAATGCTATTTTTGCAAACCAGGTATTCTATATTGCAATAGAGTGAACTGAGGTAAATAGTTGGAAATGGGATAGGGCTAGGTACAGAGATTTTTGTAATTGAGAAAGGAGATCATCTCTTTTTTCTCTTTATGCCTCCTCGCCAAGAGAAGACACTATTGAGAAATCACTCCTGCAAAAATGATAATTGATGTCATGTAAAATAAATTGGCTGAAAACAGCTTGGTCGTTAAAAGCTTTAAGTGATTCCTCAGCTCGCCCTCAGTGGGACGCTTTCCTCATTCAGTGACTAGATGAACTCTTCTGGTGTGCACTACTTAATGCAATTGGAGTTAGAAAATGCCTTGATTAGAGAGATGTCAAGACGCTAAGGGTGAGGAGCCCTTACTGTTGCTTTCTGAAAAACTCGAGCCTATATAAATGTTAAGAGGTAAATTGACTTGGTAAACAATTTAGGCATAGATAAGTTGCCATCTCGGATGATATCTATTTCATTATGAATGACATCTTTTTTTTTTTTTTTTGCTTTTTGGAGACAGGGTCTCGCTTTTGTAGTTCAGGCTGGCCCTGAGCTCACTATGGTGCCCAGGCAAGCCGCCGCGAACTGAGCAATCCTCCTGTCTCTGCCTCCCGAGTGCTGGGATTACAGGCGTGAGCCACCAAGTCCGGCATTGTGGTATGCGGTGTTGATTGTTGGTGGGCGTGTCTCCACGCCCAGCATTATATGTGGTAACCGGGGATCGAACTCAGGTCCTTGTGCTTGCAAGGCAGGCGCCGGAACCACTGAGCTAACCCTCCGGCCCATGAATGACATCTTAAACCTCATTTCTCTGGAAGCAAACTCGTATTTTAAATAGGCTCAAATGAGTTTGATTTACTGATACATGTAAACATACTCTTGTCACCGTTACTATGAAGCAATTTCTGATCAAGCATTTAGTGTTTATAAAACTTGATAACACAGTGGTCTTAGGTAGTGATTATATTGCTTATTAAAAAATAAGCTCTGCACTAATATTCTATGATAAAATTAAAGTATTGAATTATACAAATTAAAATTCTTATAATGTTTTTTTTATTTTTTTTTTTTATTTTTGAGACAGGGTCTTGCTTTGTAGTTCAGTCTGGCCCTGAGCTCACTATGTAGCTCAGGCAAGCCTCACACTCAGCAATCCTCCTGCCTCTGCCTCCTGAGTGCTGACAGGCATGAGCCACCACACCCAGCACTGTGGTATATGGTACTGATTACTGGTGGGCATGAGTCACCACGCCCAGCACTGTATGTGGTTACTGGGATCAAATTCAGGACCTTGCACTTGTGAGGCAGGCACCGGAACCACTGAGCTAAATCTCTGGCCCCTTATAATGTCTTCTTAATTGACAACTCATTTATTGGTACCCTTATAAATTCATCAGTGTCTGTTGAGAAACTACCTCTTATCAAATTGATCTTTTGGTTTTACTTTGAGGTCTTTACAAGAATCTGTCTTAGCAAGTGACTTCTATTTTACAAAGAACAAACATCTATAAATATTTTTCTGGCACTCATCTACTCTTTTTTATTTTTTGAAAAATAATTATTTGAAAATATCTACAAATTTAGCTTGTTGCTTTAGCAAATATAATGTAATTAAGAAAAAAAAGAAAATGGCTGTAGGTGTAACTAGGAAGGGGAAGAAAAATATGGTACTAAAAGGGAAACAAAACATGTATATAGGGGCAGGGGGTTGTAGGGTTGGTGGGGGGATGGGAAAAATGAGAATTAAATTGTATCATATGCTGGTACAAATTATCAATATTTTGTGTGATCATGATGTGTATATATAATGTACCCATAAAGATTCAAATTTAAAAAAAAGAAAAATAAATTAAAAAAAATGCATTTTAAATGGCACGAATAGGAGTAAACCTGATTATAAACTACACTGAAATGCAAACAATGAAGTGAAAAAAAATGCTATCTCTTCCCTAAATTGGATGGTGAATAGGAAAAAAAGACTAAATTGCCTGATTTTTTTGTCCTAAAAATGAATTATAATACCTTAATAAGCCATTTGAATATAAAGTCTATCTAACATTTCCCCAAAATCTTAAAATTCTGAGTGTGGTTGAATTAATCCACTAAAAATAGAAGCTCCACCCTCGGTATTGGTGGCACCAACCAATAGGCTTGTAGCCTGAATGGAATAAAAGAGAAAAGGAAGCTGCTGCTTCCCTGCCTTCTCCCTGTCATGTCATGGACAGTTTCTCCCGTGTCACATCACCTTGCCATGGAGCCAGCCAATTACTGAAACCTGAATGAACTGTGAGTTAAGATAATCTTTTCCTCCTTTAAAAAAATAATAAAACATATGAACGTTCTTTTCTCCTGTCACTTAACATGACCTTGTACATATTAATTCAAGGTTATTTGAATGATTTTTATTTCCAATATTGACACAACAGACTGCAGAGAACATAACGTTAGTGATAAATTTTTATTTCAACATTTAATACAGACAATGCTCTATTAATATATTTATGAATATTCTTTTTATTTCTTTAAGTTAAATTACTATAACAGATTCACTGAATCATATACCTCTTAAAAGTCTACTTTGAAAATATGCATTTATTTCTAAAAATGGGCATATGGCTTTGTGAACCAATTCATATTAGATGAGTAGATAAATTTCATTATCTACTTTAAAAATTACTTTCGTTTTTCATAAAAAACCTTTTAAAACCTCGTTTTTATTCATTCAAACTTCTTTAAAAACTTTTGAAGTACTTAGAGAAATAATGTTATTTATTTTTAAAATAAGTCTACTGTTATGGATGACTTTTATGTACCTTTTTCACAATTTGTATTCTTTCTGAGTTTAATTTTGGTAAATTCCTTCAAGGAGATCTGAAGCATTTTTCCAGATTTTAATTATTTTGTATTTATTGTAAAAATTGAAGTTTCTTGAGTTCATATGTATGTATTTCTCAAACTGTATTTAAATTAGCATTGTTATTTTCTACTTGAAAGTAGGGTGATACAAAACCAAAGAGAGACCAACAAGGAAGGTACTAAAAAGTAGCTAAGGATAGATTTTTTAAAAATTGATTATTGGTACCTTTCAACCAACCTTTATGATCACAATTGATATTCAGAATTCATACCAGTATATGATGCAACTTAATTTTCATTCTTCCTATTCCTATGCTCTCCCTATGGCTCTTATATACATAAGCTTTGTTTCCATTTTTTAACCATCAATTTTTTTCTTTCTCTACTTAACCCCAACTCTCCCTTTTTCTTTGAATATTTTCTCACTATTTCACAATACTTATCATACATTTTAGAACTCATTTACACCTTTTTTTCATACCAGAGAAAACAGTATTTACACATCTGTGACCTATTTACTTCACTTATGAATATGTCTTCAAGGTATGTCTATTTGAGTATAAATGACTCAAATGTATGACTCTTCTTAATGGCAGAGTACTTTTTTTTATTAAAACAACAAAAACAAAAACACACCTTCTTTATCCAGTCACTTGACAGGCATTTGGCCTGTTTCCAAGATTTAGCTATCATAAACTGGGTTCTATGAACATGGGTGCACATAAGTCACTGTGATCTGAATCTTTTAATTCTTTTGTGTATATATCTATCAGGGAAATAGCAGGGTCAAAGGGGACCTGGAGCCCTTGCATTTTTAGGAATCTTCACACTGATTTCCACACTGGATGCACCAGTCTACATTCCCACCAACAGTGGAAAAAGTGTTCCTCAGCCTCGCCAGCATTTGTTTTTGGTTATTTTCATGGTAGTAGCCACTGTTTGTGGAGTGAGTGTTTCAGTATCATTTTCATCTGCATCTTTGAATAACCAATGTTGTTGCACATTTCTTCATGTTTCTAGCTCCTTTTGCTTCTTCCTCTGAAGTGTTCATTGCAGATGCCCATTTTTGAATTGTGTCTTTAAATTGGGGGGTGATTTTATAAGATCTTATATACTCTAGATAGTAGCACTTTGTCTGAGAAACAGCTGGTAAATTTTTTTTTTCTCATATTGTTGGTTGTCTCTTTGCTCTAGCTGGTAGTTTCTCTTGCTGTGCAGAAGCTTTTTAATGGGATGAGATACTATTTATGTATTCCTTCTGCTAGTTCCTGTGCTGTGAGGGTTTTGTTTTGTTTTGTTTTGTTTTAAAACTAGGAGCAGAATAAGATGCAGAGTATTTCAGGAATGTTGACACAAACAAAAGTTCATTGTCCTCCGAGTCTTAAGTATGGGATGTTTGAAAGAGAAAGATAGATCAAATGAATCATGATTTCTTGGCTTGGGCAACTAGGAAGTATTTTGTGTCATTAAAAAAGAGTCAAGGCCCCCCAGGTGTAGTAGCATTGTGTGAAGTAAGTATGCAACTGTACTCTGACCTAGCACTTAGTCTGATCTCTGAGATGGATGTAGACATATTGTTTTTTCCAAAAGATCATCATTTATTAATTTATTAAAGCATGCATAAGCTGCTAATGACACAATGGTGTTGAGAGAAAACTAAAATTGGGTTTTGTTGTGTTCAACTGAGGATGTTTGAGAAATTCAAGAGTAAGCAAAAATGATCTCTGGTTTTCACTATTAATAATAAATGTAATATAATAGGCATGGTTAGTTTCTTGAATAGAATTGTCTTTCATCAAGCCATAACTAATATTGTTTGTGTAGCACAATCTGGAATTATGTGTCTGAATAAGACTTGCATTTTCCCTCTTACACATCTAAAGAACTCTAGGCTTTCTTCTATTACATATTCTCTCATGTATATAATTGCATATACCTCTTTAAATATATCTATTATCATTTTTAAAATATCTCAACTCTCATCAGGCTTGCAACAATAGTTTTCTAGCTCTTTTGTTTCCCTTTTGTCCTTTCATGTACTCAATGTTCATGATTATTTACATCATAAAATGCAATCTTTATGTAAGCACTAAGGATGATTGTGCTTAGTCACAAGTCTATCGACTTTTTAGTTTCTTCAAGCTTCAACTGCTAATCTGTCCCAAGTTTTTTCATGTCTCATGATGTTTTCCTTTGTGGGAGACCAGGGAAGAGGATGCAGCCAGAACCCTCATGGCAAATTCCAGTCCTCCATGAGTGCCACAGCAAAAGGATTAATAACCAACAAACAATAAAATTGGAACCTTGAGGAAAAGGCTGAGCTCTGCTCATTCTTGCTACTCTGAGAAGCAGCAACAGAAGGTGGCCCAGCACCCTGAGCTCACTGCATGCTTATTTGGTATCAAGCTTTTCACATTCAAAATCCTAGCAAGCATAAGGCAGAGCAGATATCTGTAATAATCCCAGGAGCTGAGGATCTCATACGGCAGCACATCTGTCTGCCAATAATCCTAGTGCAGTAATCCTTGTACTTGATCCCACAAGGCAGGACAGACATCCTTAAGTTCAGTATGTTGTCCGCAGTTCCTGAGATTCATGTATTCATGTTTCCCTACAGTGACATTCTTTTGCTAGGAGGAACTTTTCCCAAAAAGATTTCCAACAACCCTGTGACCACCCCTTTGGAACCTACAGAAATGACATCAGCCATTTTTTGATATGCATATGAGCTTGGAGACACTTGTAACGAGGACTTAATTTAGAGATGTCATCTGGGTTACAGGTTATGACAACAGGATCTAGAAACCAGGCTTGTGACAATTGTTACTTCTTTTCCACTAAATGTTTACAAGATTCCAGTCATTCTGGGAAGCTCACTTATACATTATTATGAGAATTTTGTTACCATGCAGAGTGGTGCTAAGGAAAGCATTTCTTAGTAAGGCTGATAACTTCCTCCATGCTACGTTCAAACACAGTTCAGTGTGTCTATAAAATTCCAATCTCTCTTGTCAGATATATAGAGACAGATACTTGTTTACAGTTCATTTTTCCATAGCTAATACCAACCATCCAGGTATTAAAGCAGAACATTTTAAAAATGAAAATTGTGTTACTAAAAGTCAGGAATAATGGCACCATGCTGTATAGATCACTACATAACTTATTTCATTGACCTTATCTGCAACCCATAAATTGAAGAATATTTTTCAAATACAATCCACAAATCCATCAAATTGGCAGAAAAGAATATTTGAATATTCTAATCAACTGGCTGATGATTAAGTCTATAAAATACTATAACTGCAAAGTTCTTAGATCAACAAATGAAGATACAGGCATATAGGGTGATAAACATGCCCTTATAAATCTCTAGGATGGCTTTTGTATTTCATCTATTATATATGAAATAATTTACTTAAAATCTCACCGATTAATGCACCCTGCACAGGGAGCAAACTTAAATATTGTTTTCCGAATTAATTTCCCTCTCCCCTATGATCCTTCATTATGATTAAAATAATTTCTAAAGTTTTTAATTGGGATTAATGACCCTTTAAAACTATGCTTTAGGTTCATGTTACATCTCACACTGACTCCACATTGACTTTTAACTTTCTTTTCAATAAATCCTGAACATTTTATACCTGTAAAACTGCACTTAAATACACTGCAGTCCTTTACAAACATTAACATTTATTTTTTCATATCATATATTTGAATGTAAGTTAAAACTTTCCCTTTTCTGAAACATTTTTTTTTTTTGTTGAAACAGGGTCTCGCTTTGTAGTTCAGGCTGGCCCTGAGCCCAGGGAAGCCTTGAACTCAGCAATCCTCATGCCTCTGCCTCTCAAGTGTTGGGATCACAGGCTTGAGCCACCCTGCCTGGTATTGTGGTATGTGGTTTCTGGTATCGAACCAGGGACCTTGCGCTTGCTAGGCAGGCGGCAGAATCACTGAGCTAAATCCCTGGTCCTTCTGAGCCATAATTTAAAAACTCAAAGTACTGATGTTCATGCCAGAGAGAAGATCCTGAAATTGTCTATCTGTGATCTATTGATTTCACTTATTAGTATATCCTCCAGATGTCTCCATTTGCACCTAAATGGATCGATCTTGTCATTCTTTATGGCAGAGTAATACTCCATTTTGTAAAAAACCCACATCTTCTTTATGCAAATGAGTTCTAGAAAGTAGGACAGCTTTTATAGAGTGGAATATTTCTATAGGAAACTTGGTGTGGGAATGTGATGAGGGGAAGGAATAAATATGATACAGAAAGAAAATAAAAGAGCATGTATAAGGGGGGAGGAGGGGGGAGTGGGTAGGGATATGGGTAAAAATGAGAATTAACTTGTGGTATATACTGGT
>PVIC010034066.1:0-19804 GCA_004025085.1 Thryonomys swinderianus
AAAAAAAAAAAAAAGAAAGAAAAGAAAAAAAAAGAAATACAGGTTAGTGTGTCACCCAAGTCTCATAAAGTTTTCTTTCTTTCTTAGTCCCTATATTTAAATATATTCAGGTTATATAGTGTTCAGACACTACATGGTAATGGATATTTCCAAATTTCTTATATTAAAATTTCAGAGTACTTATATAACTCATTAATTGTGATACAATTATAAATATTTTAAATTCCAATAAAATTGATATAGAAAGATTTTTTTAGGTCCACTGTTCAGATCTGTCTTAAAAGACCATTTTTAAAACTTTTCCTCAGGACATAGATAGCATGAATTTCTTTTTCTTTTAAAAAATAGGGAATGAACTGATGTTTTCTAAAAATAGTTGTTAACATTGTCAGAGGTAAATAAAGTTATTGTTGCTATAGCAAAATACCTCTAAGTGTAACCAGTAAAAAAATGGAAGAGTGAATATGAGAAAGGTTGTTTTCCAAAGGGTTGGTCAAGTAGATAGATAGTCATGGATTCAACTGAGAAACAGTAGTGGAGTCCTAGGGGACTATGACATTATACTCTGCCAATGGTCACAGGTTTTGAAGGATGAGAAAACATACTGTGGTTTCTGAACTCACTGAGTGAGTCGTAGCTGTGAGAGAAGGACCCACGATATGCCTGTGGAATCAGAGCTTGCAAGAGGCCATGATGTTTTGCTTGTTTTTATTTTTAAATTGGTTCTGGGGATCGGGCCCAGGGCTTTCACACTAATCCACAACTCCTCCCTCCCCTAATTTTCTATTTTATTTTGAAGATAAAATTGCCTCAGAGTCCTGGGATTCCAGTTGTGTAGCACCATAACTGGATGAGGCCAGGCTTTACTAATTTTAGCCTTTCTAAATGCCTAAACTGTAAACATGTATGTTGAAACAATTCAATTTAAGCTTAAGATATTCATGGCAATTTTAAATTTTGATATAAATTATTAATTTATCTTAATACATAAATATCAATACATCCTATGAAGCAGCTGCTTAAAAATGTGATTCTTGTCGAGTGTGGTGGCTCACGCCTGTAATCCCAGCACTCGGGAGGCAGAGACAGGAGGATTGCTGAGTTCCAGACTTGCCTGGGCACCATAGTGAGCTCAGGGCCAGCCTGAACTACAAAGCGAGACTCTGTCTCAAAAAAAAAAAGTGATTCTTGAGAAATTATAGCAAGTTATTTTTCAACAATTGTACCTATTCTCCTTGAACTTTAGCATATCTTGTAGCTAATTTTTAACATATACAGGAAACATTGCAATATGAGCCTATTAATAAGGAATCATATCCCTTTTGTGATATCTAGCAACTTTTTTTTTTGGTTGGTTGCCATTTTGTCATTTTATCATCTTGTGAAAACTTGCTAGAAACTAAAGAAAGAAAATGAACAATAACTTATTTTTTATTAAACTTTAATTGTTCAGAGAATATTTGATTTGGAAATTCAGAAATTTAGATTTGGGGATAATGTCTGAATTTTAGTTTTATGGGTTGTGTTGATATTGTGGGAGTGGTATAAAACAACCCTTCATGTTTGTGTGTGAAACAAAAATATTACCACAGAAATAAATCTAAACAGGAAAAATAGTGAGGTATGGAAAAGTGCTTTTCAAAATTAATACATCAAATTGGATCAGGAGCTGTAGTGAGAGGAATAACCAATCCATTAATATTCACTGCTGGTGAGGAAAATGTACCGAGAAGACTAAACATGAAAAATGCTTTTTGAAGACAAGCCATTTTCAGTGTGTTTTCCCTCTGGGCTAGCCTTGGAGGGCGTGGAGGCTCAGCCTCAGGAGCACGGCCTCAGTGCTGGAATTGTTTGGAACTTTGAGGAGAATGTGGGGAACTCAAGGGGAGGGCGTAGCTCTCTCCAGGCCTCTGCATCTCTAACGTGGACCACTGAGACTACAACTATGACTTTTGAAGAAATCACTGTTTGGTTGATCATTTATTCCTACAAATGAATTATTAAGTTTATTACAAATATCTATATGCTTCCAGTCATCCAGATTCTCCAGAGATAGCCATAAAGAGCCGAATCACAGACTATCTTAGTGCCGCTGATTGTCCAGAGTCGCGTGCTTATTTTCACAGAACATGTGCTAGAATTTTTAGAAGGATTTATGGCTTGCCATTTTACCTTTGAATAATACTTTCAGTGTGATGTCTGGTTTTTGAAAAAGATATTAGCTTCTCCATAAATCCATCCAAGTCATTCTAGGCAAAAGACAGGAGCACAATTTTGAATTTTCTCTTTTTTCTTTTTTTTTTGTGGTACTGGGGATCAAATTCAAGACCTTGTGCTCACCCACCAGATGCAGTACCACTAAGCTGCACCCCAGCCCAATCTCGAATTTTGAAATCATGTTGTACAAAATGATATTTAGACTCGATAGAGACCAGACACATTTCCTAAACTGTTTAGACAAAAATGTGTTTGTCCTTTTCATTGATTATTCATAGAATGCATTTAAAGAATACAGACTTACAGCTAAGACATCTACTATTTCTCTTTCCTGGAAAATATTCCTATATGTGCAGTAACTAATTACCTAAAATCTAAAATTTAGGGTTACCATAGACAATAGTCATGTACTGTGTTTCACAATAAACAAGGCCAGAAGAAAGAAATTTTTAGCTTTTTTCACACAAGAAGGGGTAAATACTTGAGATGATAGATATGCCATGATTTACATATTATACAATGTGTACAAGTATCATAAAGTCATATGGTACCTGTAACCATGTATAATTTTATGTATCAATTTAACAAATCAAAAGGGCTTTTTAAAAATAAAGAAATTTGGGGATAAATGGAAGAAAAATATTTAATTCGTTTAAACCATATCTGAGCATAGTAGTGGTTCACTATTGTAGGGAAACAGCTCTTATAATAATATATACATTCATTTTGGCCAAGTACTTAATATTTTAATTTTGTTCTTCATATTTATTTAGATATACAAAAATAACCTACCCTTTCCTAAAATATTTATTTTTCATAGTAATATAAACTAATGTTGTTTTGTAACTGTTGTAGACTAGAATTATATTGTATAGTATTTACTTCAGTACCATGTCTAATTCATAAATCTCTGAAATATTTATGCTGTTTAATGAATAGATCACAGACAGGTTTACTAAAACATCTTCCATTGATTTTTAACTTATTTCATATTTTGTTTTGAATGCTCTGCAATTACAAATTCAATTGTAAATTGTATTTTGTAAAACAATTTAAGCTTGGCATTCTCTTCATTTGCAACCCAGTGAGGCTCAGTGTATAATACATTAAGGGGAAAGCACATTGCCATGATAAACACAACTTTTGTGGAACATACTTTGGACCTTTCTTTACAGGAAATTCTACTTCTTTATCAAAGTAAAATATAAAAGCTGGTGAAAATTTTCTCTGGGCATAACCCCCACAAAATTATTGTGCTTATTGTTATGTGCATTTCAACTACTGTGTAGCAGTCTAAGAAAGATAACATCTGAAAGTCAATCACATTTATAATCACATCATACTAGAGAAAGTAAGGTTTCAAACACAGCTGTTCATGGATCAAAAAGAGGGTGAGAAATGTTTATTTTTTTTCTGTAGGCATGTGCAGATTTATCTAGTTTTACACGACTCAAAATAAAAAAAATAAGAAGAAAAAAAAACAGAGCAAAGCCTCATGGTAATTTTAGCTTGCTGATGACAGTTTAGACCGTAGCGTGGTGGAGGGTGTGGATCCTGAGGGTGGACAGCATCTGTGGTTGCCTTTACCACAGCCGGCATGGGGCAGAGGCAGGAGGCCAGGGGTGCACAGACCTGGAAGCCAGCCATCTGGGACCATTAATTCACTTGATTACTGTATTTTAGGATATGTGAGAGACAAAGGGCTTTAAGCTGCTGAGAAAATGGGAACTTAAACTAAAAACATTTTGTAGTTTTTCAGTCAACTCTATATGCATTCACAATTACAGGCATTTCAACCCTATTGGAAAAGAGACACTTTCTAAAAATTGAAAAGTGGGTTTTGTGTTCGTGAAAATGTAATCTGTAGCTAAAGCCATGGTATACATGCTTGAAAGTCTCAGAAAGAGAAATGACAGAACTGAATCATTAACCTTAATCAGATCAAGTAGATCCTATAAGAAAAATAATGCATTTGCACATGTCTCTGTAATACACTGGTTTGGAGTCTGACAAATCCCTCAGGTAAATGGATGAAGTGAGTAATCATGATAACTGATAATGTTTTTTCATTGATGGAAGGTCTTCTTAAGCTGAAAAAGGAATGAAGGAAGGTAATGATCTTGTTTAAGACAAGAGAGCTCAATAAATGTTACTTGTTAAAAAATGGAGAATGGGCATAATATTTCAAATTGAATGAGTGGAGCCTACGACAGGCTAATTAGACTATACAAAGAACAATTGAATGCATCAAAAACTATTAGACTATCAAACAATTAATATGACTCTTGATACTTGAAATAAGCAAAACTGTCAAAGTCAAGGCTACTATGGCTGCCTTTGTAACTGTGAGATAGTGTTATCTACAAACCTAATTACCATGTGGGACCATTCCAATAGTCACTGTTTTGTTTGCATCATTTCAGTTAAAAACTTACCAGGTAGCTTTTCAAACAGAAGTGTTTTGATATTTGCTTTAAACCTGGTTTAAACTTCCACAATGAAGTTCCTTGCACTTACACACACATTTTGTTGTGACCATGCTTTAAGATAAATACCAATTCTAAAAAGGTTCTTTTCCTTCTTTGCTAAGATGGAAAATTTAAACAATATGAAATGACAATATACTTTACCAGTGTGAAGTTGTTCATTGATAATGAAAACAACCTCAAGATTAATTAAAGGGGACTGAGGGAATTTGGGGAATGTTGAGAGTAGTATTTGGTTACCAATAGTGGATCTTATAGCTGCTCATGGTAGATCATAGTTCTCAGAACCATATTCTTCCCACCAAGATAGGTGGGAAGACAGGAGACTTGAGTGAGAGAAAGACAGGGAGTTTCTGTATACACAAAAAAACTTCAGAGTTCTCAAACATGGGTTAAAGGAGATGTACACAAATTTTGTAAATTTGAAGAAAGTCTCCTGTTGAAGAGAAATCAACAAACATTTGCAAATTAAAAATATAATAGTAGAGATATAAACAGAGTATTAATTTATCAAATATTGTAGTTTGGAAGGAGAGAGTGCCTTTCAGGGAAAGGATCAAGTGGGAAATCAAGTGGTAGAAAGCAGGTAAGGTGGGAGGAGTCAGGAAGATGTGAATTTGAAGAGCTGCAAAAACTGTATCATTGCCGGACGTGGTGGCTCACGCCTGTCATCCCAGCACTCGGGAGGCAGAGACAGGTGGATTGCTGAGTTCGAGGCTTGCCTGGGCTACATAGTGAGCTCAGAGCCAGCTTGAACTACAAAGCGAGACCCTGTCTCAAAAAAAAAAAAAAAACTGTATCATTGGGAGTGTGACTCTTCCGGTCTGAGGAGATCCAGGCTGACCCTGTTGGCCAAAAGAAATCACTGAAGAATTTTAATTTTCAGTGACATGATCAGAATCTTGGTTCAGGAAAACCAGTCTTGTATAGAGTCAAAGAAAAAAGGAAGCCCGTGAGAGTTCTGTTGGAAGGTTATGGAAGATTATGAAGTGGGAGAGGAATTGAAAACATGGAAATAGAAGAATGAAATTATAGTGAGAAGTTTGGCGCTTCAATTGCCAGTCATAAGGTTGAAATTTTGGATAAGAGAAGATTCCAAGGTCTTTGTAAGGTAACAGATGAGAAAGATGAGCATCCATGATGAATTCTTCATGCATAATGACAGAAAACTTCCCTCCGATGTGTATACCCTCTTCTGCTTTCTCTTTCTATTGTTCTGTCTTGAGGATATGTAGGGTAGTGCACAATCTTGGGAAAGCAAGAATGGAGAGCATTCGGAGAGCAGCTGTGAAAAATAAAAGTCAACCACGTCTCTATCTCACTTTCTTCTTTTCTCTCACTCATTGTGAATTATAACTACAGTAGTTAATGGCACTATGCCTTCTGTGTCAGGGGAAGAGACATTTCTCTTCTTAAGGATTTTAGATGGCTTATGCATCCTTAAGATGCTTTTGGGAGAACAGAGCTGTGTAAACCTTACATTATTCCATTAAAATGGTAAGCCAATAGGGAAGAATGTATTCTACAATTTATGGCTTCCTGTGAACATTAGGACAAATCTCCCAGGTCAGGATTTGGTGGTGGAGTGTGGGAATTTCCCGTGCCTTTTAGCATTGAAGTCTGTGACTTTTAGTCCAAGCTATTAGGTCAAAACAAATGGGGGCCACTACCTATTCATTTTGTGAAGTGTGGACAGTGCTTTGACAAATGCACAGGCTTTGGATACTTTGAGTAAAACTGTAACAGCTTATGCACTATCAAGACTTAAAAGAATGTTTTTTCAGATAAAGAAAAAATGCGCATGTGAAGCTTATTGATGGAAAATTTTGTGATCCATTCTAGATTTTAAACTGTAATCACAAGAAGTGAAGAAAAATATTTGTAGGTCGAGGAGGGGGCAAGAGAGAGGAATAAAAAGAAAGCCAGGACAAATACTGAAAGTAGCAGAGTAATTAGTTTATTGTTCATAGATTTTTATGAAAAAGCAAGATGTCTGAACCAAAGTTAAAAATGTGACTTCAGCTTTATAAAGTGGAAGTAGGGGAAGAGGAGAGTGCACACTAGACACAAGACCTCAAAGTCAATTTTCAGAAGAAAAAAATAAGAGAAAAAGCTGAAATAAAACTATTCTGTTCAGGGGAAATTTTTTTATTTTAAGCACTAACAGAAAATGTGTCCTAAGAATCATTCTGGTAAACGTCTATAGAATGAAGGTATCCAGAGATTCATTACAGTTTAATCTGCACAGATATTTTGGAGAATTCGAGGGCTCTGAGTGTGTCCCTAGGATTTGATTTACTAAAACAAAATATAAATAGTTTTTTTTCTCACCTGTCTTAAATACTGGATCTCCGACTGTGTTTGGAAGCATACTGGTCCCTCCTCAGCATTAGAAGGAACGTTAACATTGCCATGTGCTGTTTCACCCACTTTCAAGAGAAAGACAGGGCTTGAACCTTGACTTGGGGAACAGGAAGAGCACTTGCTTCTTCAGTATGGCAGCACAAGGACCGGTCAAGCTTGCCATGGCAGTAGAATATGTCAAGCCTGCTAGAACATCTGGAAAGTTTCTGTGTCTTACAATTTTGTTCACCATCTGCTACTGTTAAGTGTTGGCCAGCTTTTAAGAGGCGGGCCCAGCGTGAGTTCTTTGGAGTTTGTCGTTGGAGTTGAGCCCTTGCAGGGGATGACGGGCCCCTAGTCCTCTCTTGGCTCTCTTTTGTTACAATTAGTTGAATGGTCTTTTCTCAACCTTGCACGGCTGTCATGGCGTGATTTCTGACCACAACCCCAAAGGCAACAGGCCCCACTGATAATGGACCGAAACCTAAATTACAATCAAAATTAAGCCTTTACTGTTTACTAGTTGGTCATCTCAGGTACTTGTTAGAGAAAAGGAAACTAAGACCCTAAAAACTCTGGGTGTTTGATGGAAGCTATGGCTCTGAGTAATGCCTGGCTTGACGGACGGAAGCACGTTTAAGATATAACAGAATTCCACAGACACATGAAAGCCAAGCCAAAGAAAGCCTTATAAATGGTTTTATATTTGATTCAAAACTCATATTTGATTCAAAACTAAACGTAACCAAAACTTAAAATATATGCCTTAGCTATGTAGTACTACAGATCGAGTAATTGTGGATTCGTAACAAAGAGGCCAATATTTGAATCTTAAGTAAAATACAAGAAAAATGTAGAAAGGTAGAACATTAATAACCTTTTGTATAGTATATTCACTTAGTATCTCTGTGTAAGATGTAAAACCTAATTTTTATATTGGGTAGTAGAATAAAAAAGAGCAGAAATTGTATATTTTGCATTATTTGGTTAACAAATTAACAATTATTCCTCAGCACACACAAAAAAGAAAAACCTGGAATACCACTTTCATTTTGAAATATACTGATTTTTTATTTGTGTGCTTTATTTAGATACAATTTAAAACCATGTGACTCTTAATACCCTTTTATTATAATTCATAGCAAAGAGGATAACAAAGTTTAATGTGTAGCCAATATTTAACGAAATAATATAGTATTTTTTGTTGTAAAATGTTATTATAAACCAATGATTATTGACTGGACATTACTTATCAACCAGAAGGTTGAATATTAAATGTTAGACTGACATGGAGATCAAAAAATGTAAGGTCACCCTTCTTTTAACTTCTCGCTATTCTGACATGAATATATTAAAAGCACAGAGTTTTCATGACAACTGTAGTTGTACATGCTTTAGCACACTATTTTGTATATTAAACTCATATATAAAATAAATATAGGAACAGTAGTACTACTAGCCATGTGTGTGTGTGTGAGAGAGAGAGAGACAGAGAGAGAGAGATAGAGAGAGAAAGACAGAGAGAGAGTTCTGTTGAAGAACACAGCTAGAGAATCATTGCTTGTAATTCCAGAGAATGATATTGTTTAACACCATTAAATAATAAATTATTAAGTCAAATAAGGGCTCAAGGATGCTCTAAAACATGAGTCAGAGGAGACCTTCAGGAAAAGCCACAAGAACTTGCTATTATTTCCTGAAGGCCCATCTCTTGGTGATGCCTGTACTATAGATTGCTGCTAAAACCCATCCTGGAGGCTGAAGAGGCCAAAAAAGGGAAATTTTGTCCTAAGCATGTCTCCTGGGGCCATGAGATAGGACTGTGCATCTCCGTTCTCCTTTCTTCTAAAACAAGGACAGCCTTCACAGGTTCAGGTAGCCTGGGGTACTTTGGTCTGGCAAAAGCCATAGCAGTGGAGACAATGATAATGGTACAGATTAGAAAGAATAAAATCTCACATTAAGAGACCAAATGTTGATAAAAATCCCAGATAAATTTGGATTAGAATTTAATTTCTTGGGCCAAAGATTTAGCTTAGTTGTTCTAGGCCTGCCTAGCCAGTGCAAGTTTCCTGGTTCAATCCCAGTAACTATACACAATACTGGCAGTAGTGACTCATGGCCACCAGCAATCAGTACCGCATACCACAATGCTGGGCATGGTGGCTTATGCCTGTAATTCCACCACCCAGGAGGCAGAAGCAGGAGGATTGCTGAGTTTGAGGCTTGGCTGGGCTGCAGAATGAGCTCAGGGCCAGCCTAAACTACAAAGTGAGACCCTGTCTATTAAAAAAAAAAAGAATTTAATATCTTTATAGCAACAATATAACTCCATCCTTAGATTCTTGCCACATTGTTTCAGCCCAGAATAAAAGAAGTTAAGATTTATACAAAGCAATCACCAATTTAGCAGGATACAGTTGCTCAGTGATCTCCTCAGATTAGTGTACATAACTGAAATTGAAACTCTGAATTCAAATTGAGAATCATCATGGTGTAGGGGTGAAATTAGCCCTTGGAAGGTTGTCATTCTACTCTTGCATACTTCGTTTTGGGGAAGCTACTCCAGGCCCGGGGCCCTGCTAGTCCATGACAATAGCTACAATACAAACAATCCTCTAGTTCTTCTCACTTTCCCTACTTCAACCAGTGGCCTCCATCTTCAATATTCTCTGGTTCAACAAACTAATCTCTTGAGTACCTCACTTCTCAAAGCTTTCTGATGTCATTGTTTAAAAACTCCTTTAAGCCCCTTGCCTCATTTTGCTCTGCTTTGTCTTGGTCTTTGCTTTACATTTCCCATGTGGCTTTTCTCTGTCTGCCTTCTGCCGATCTGGTACCTTTGGTACTTTTCTCGGAAGCCAGATTCACCTGCCTAGAGAGCACCAGATGCTTCCTCTTCAAGTGAGGGTTAGAAGGTCACATAACAGTGTGTTAAGCATTGCTTAAAGGCATCTCCCGAGTGGAAATTGAAACCTAAAACACTTGAGTATTTGTGAAAAATCTCTGTAAACACACCGAAGGATAAATGTGGTTAGTCTGAAAGTCTAAGAGATTAGCAGAGACTGCGGATTGTATCAAATCATCGCTCTGTGTTGAAACAGGATCTACACAGGCTTCTTTAATTGTAGACTAACAACATTGCACTGTATTGCTTAAACCTTAGAAGTCTGATACATTTTAGGAGGGGGTGTTATGCTTAAGAAAAAAAATGTTAGAAGAAAATGAAATTAATTGCCCCCAGTTAATGCCTTTCCAACAGTATAGAAAGGCAATGTCCCTGTAAGAGCAGGAGAAAGTACTCACTGTTGCTGTTTAAACTCAAAGTTTAGATGACTGATAACAGTACTGCCTGGTCTGGAGGCTTTTGCAGTTCAGGTTCACATTATCAAACTCTATAAATTACACCAATATATGGCTGATAAGTAACCTTAATGGACCTTTCATATCTGTTGAGTCACAAGGGCATACACCATGTATGGCTGTAAGATTGTTACCTATAAGACTTCCTTCTGATAACATCCTGTCAAGTGATATACTGCAGAAACCGCTTCCAGCTTTTCCCCTCTTTTTCAACAAGATTTTCTGTGCCAAGCATCATCTTTTAAAGTTAAAATGTTTTAAAACCTCCTGAGTTATTTTAATAGAGTTTATATATCACTGTATTGCTGATGTTATTTTATGCATGAATACAAATAAAATAATGTAAAAATTAATACATGCAAACTAAAAACAAAAAATGAATATATTGGTTGAAAATTTACACATATATACTCCATACATTTTAAAGATGAGAAAAGTTCAGGAAAATTGCCTTGAAAAGCATTTCATTATGTACAAACAATTTTCACAAATTAAAAAAAGGCGTATTTTTCTTCCTTTGGAGAGTAACATTAAGCTTTGGAGAACATTTGCAAATATAAACATGTTCATGTTTTTCCTTTGCACTTAACAATCCGATTTCTTCTGAAAGGCAATAAACCTTGTGTATACAGGCCACGTTTTTCTCTGTTTCTTCATCTACTGGACATTTCCACCTCTGTTGAGTCCAGAGACCTGCATCTCAAGGCAAATCCTTCTCCAATCTTTTCCTCAAGTGTCTCCCTTAAAACCCACAGAAGTCTGCTTTTCTGAGGTACTTTTGGTGCCACTGTTCTCTGAGTCACTGATCCTGGAAGTAGCTTTGCTGCTTTCCTTTTCCTAGTTGGGCTCTTCACATCCTGTGTTTCTATGACCTGCCTGATGTTTTACTGTAGATCTGGCACTTTCTCTTTCTTTTCCATCCCTACATAACTTCTTCAATATTTTCAGGTCTTTTTTTTTTTCTCTCTGATTCACCCTTTGCCATGCATTCATATTAACACATTTCTGAACTCTAAATAAGAAAAAAAAATGTTTGCTCTTGCATGCTGAATAAAGTTAAATTGTCTTAACCTGGCAGTCAGGACCTTTCCAGGTCTGGTCTATGAGCTTCCTGAGGTGAAGGTGATCCCTTTTCTCTGCTCTGTAGACCAGTCCACTTATAGTATTTGCACTGCATAGGCTCTGAGATCTTCCCCCACACCGTCTCTCTGGCAACTACTTTCTGACTATTGCTGGGTGTACCGTACTCATCACTTTTTCGGTAAATTCATGCCTACACAGAAGGATGATATCTTAACACAGGATGGCTTCGCAAATTTGCATCCTTCACTGAAACTATACTAATAGCACATGATGCATAAAGGTTTGTCAAGCAGACAAAAGAAATTCTTTGAAAAGAATTTCTCAAGAAAATTGAATTTCCCCACAGTAGCCTCTGGTGGCACACACTTATGGACATAATCAACCACTGTCTAGTGCTTTTCATCAGTGTAACAAATGATTCATGATTATCTGGACATGTCTAACACTGCATTTGATTTGTACACCACTCACTGTCAGCCTTTAGGAGAGTTTAGAGAAGACAGTTGTTAAAGCTGGTGGATAGTGTTGGGTCTTGTAGCAATTTCCTCCTTTGATGCTATAAACCATGTACATACTTGTTAGTTTTGCACACACTCAACCCTTTGTTTTACTTAAGCAATCCTGACGTTCAGTGACTATAGCCTCCCTCCCCCTTCAGGGTGACTTCAAGGGTTTTTACTGTGCATTTGACTGGGTTCAGATAGACGACACTAAAAGGCTTTCGAATTCCATTAAAATCTGTTAATAGAACCACTACATTAATTTGAGGATATTTCATTGAAAAGTCACCCACACAAATATGTGTGCACAGAAAGTTTACTAAATTTGTTAGGCTTTGCCACATAGTAGTTTTGTCCTGATACACAACTTATCAGAAGTCAATTTCAAATAATCCAGCTCTTGTGATAAGAAAACATACCTTAGTGAAAACTTAGTATATTCAGGTTGTGTTATCATTGTGCTGTTTTCAAATTAGTGTGTTATGTACTATTAGGACACATCTATTATCTTGTAGCCAGAAATTCTTGAAAATTTTTGCCATTGAAGTGAGGTCCTAATCAGTGAAATACTTGGAAACAATGGCTGCCTTGTTCAAAGTCCAAAAGGAACCAATTCTTTAGTGTTGGAAAAATTTGTGAGTTATTTACATAGAATAGATTGAGAAATATGCTATTTTTTGCTTATGAAATGTCTATAAAGAGGGCATTTACTTCCATAATGGCCTATATATTCCATGATCTTAAAGGTCAAACTGAGATTATTCATTAAAAAAAAAACTTTACAGAGTGAATATCCAAATAAAGGGGAAAAATGCAATTAAAATCTCAGCCTCTATTGAGTTACTTTGGAAATAAATGTTGGCCAAGAAACTAGTATGGTATTAGAAGCTGCTGGTCTGCACATGCAAAGCAAATAATTATTATATTAAAAATTACAGTTTTTAAAACATTTGTTTTTCATCTGGCATCAAATAAAGTTTAATTGCAAGTTGTTTTATGTCATTTTCTCTTGGGGATATGTTTTCAAAAAGATATGCGGGAGGTTCCTATGTACACACATTTCATTATTTCTCAGTAGGATATATGTTTGTACCACCTACTCATGATTGAAAATGCACACTCCAAAGTATCTGATTTAGGCTTGTGCTGGGCTTTTCTAACAATATAATTCTTATTTTGTTACATGGTTCTGTAGGCAGTTTCAAAATGAGTTTCCAAATTGCCAAAAAAACAAACCACCCAACCAAAAACCCTTAATGACTCTCAACAGTTTCTTTGACATATTTAAGCAAAATATTCTGTTCCCTTCAACAAAAAGGCAGAAAATATTGGGTTTGGGTTCGAATTACATTTGGCCAGCAGCTGCTTATAAAATTGAGCAGCAGACACTGCAATAAAAACAGATTATTTGTGGATTCTATTTCTTTCCTGGACAGCCTGTCTTGTAAATATTTGCTTTTAGCATCAGCATAAGAGAGGAAAGAAAGCATTAGACTGTCTCCATGATTGAGAAATGGCTTTGGAAGAATTGGGAAAGAATCATACAGGCACTCCCACGGTGCAGCCTTTTTCGTTTCTTTGCTTAATGTAAGTATAATTATTGAAAAGTGTACTACATTTTGTGGTAAAAGAGGCCTTTTGAGTGATTGTTTTCTGATCAAAAGGAGAAACTAGCCCTAATTTAGGCTCCCTAAGCTCTAGGTCTGCACCAAACTTATTTAATTCAGATTTGAACTGGAATCAGATTATCTGAAATTATGTTTAATGCTGTTATTCCTGAAAAAAAAAAAAAGAATTAGAGGTTTTCGAATTGTTGACAAAGACAGCAACACTAAATTACATTTCCTGGTATTTTCTGATCACAGTTAAAACATGTCATTGGCTTCCTGTTGCTCTTTATGGTTTGGTCCTCAGCGGAGTTTAGGAGGCTGGGAAGGAAGCTGCGTCCCAGCTCTGCGCTCACCTGGGAGGCGCCACCTGCTCAGGCTCCGCAGGGCTTCCTCGTCCTCCTGTCTCCGCGGGAGCCCAGACACCTGCACCCTGCGCCCGGTGGGCTGTGTTGGCGCTTGCTCCTGTACTCCTCATTCCCGCGCCTGGAAGGAGCCTCCTCCCGGCTTCCTGCCGCCTCACCGTGCGCTTCTCCTGGGGTCCTTCCTGCTGTTCTCATTTCTGCTTAGAACGGAGCTGTGTTTCCTGAAGGGCTCTGAGTTGGTGCGGCTCCGAACTATGTATTTGCTCAGCATGCTAATAAACCAACAGTATATTTGGCACAGAGTAGGGAGCCAAATACCTGCTAATTCTCTCAAAGAAGTATTCCTGCGCCATTGCTCTCTATTCCGGATCCCATTAAATCTAATGAAAAGTCTCATTTTCCAGCCAATGCTTCTCTTCCTTGCAACAGAGACTATAATAACTTTCTGCTGAATGTGTGCGGGCCATTGAATTGGTCTATGTAGGACATAGAGGAACAATACATCGCTGATGTACAATGCTCTATGCCACGCTTTGTCTATGAGAGGTGATGTACAAAACTCAAATCTTTTTCTATTCTGCTCTGACATTCCACTTGTATAAAATAATCATAAATAACCCCCTCCAAAGGCCATTTTCCCTCAAGGTAATCCAGCAAACAGTGATTCTCTCTCAACAACAGGAGAGCACTGTATCATTTGAGGACTGTGGCGGTCATTGCTCTAAGCAGCTGTATTGTGCTAAATCCTTGGTGCCTCAAGGGGCTCTCTGCCAGCCAGAGCCCAGTGATTACAATCTGATGCAGAGAAGACGCTGTCTGAAACATCCTGTCAGTCCATGTGTCTTTCCTTGGTACTTACCTGGGTTACTTAGCAGAGGTCATCCTCTTAAAATAAAGTGAAATGAACCCTCAAGGCGTGATCTGATCGGGGGAAGAGGGAGCACCTGAATAATTGTTTTTGGGTAGGGCCTGCTGCGCTCTGGCGTAGAGGGGACTCGCATTGCCACACGTCGCTCTGTCAGCCTTCCTTATTCCTGTCACAGCCCTTATCCGCCTGGCCTGTGCATCTCTATCTTATCTCTTCTCTCTCTTCTGTCCTTACCCTTTGGAACCACTGCCTCGGGTGCTCCGGCCCTAGACTGCAGTGAGCACCGGTTTTTCCGAGACCAGCTGGGCACAATCAAGAGGACAGAAGGGGAGCCCCTTGCCTTTCTCTGTTACCTCCCTTTTCCCAGATCACTGCACATTTTTCGTGTGTCAAAGGGACTAATCACTGACGCGGAGACAAAATTGTCAAAAAAATAAATAAATAAAACATGAGTTGAGATCTTTGGTTGCTAATACATGTTCACATCTTTAACCTCCTATTCAAAGCAATGAGAGCTTTCCCAGGCATTAAGGTGATGTGAAGTGGACGATCCGTACTTCACACTGAGCTTTAAGATGAGTAATTCTTGGATTGTCTGACTTAGTCTTCATATTTCCCTGCCTCTGTGCTCCTAAAGAAGGGAAGCAAAGTTGTTTGTATGTTTAGAAAATGTCAAGATGGCCCCTGTCATCCAAATTATAATTTTGGCTGGTTTCCAACATGCGTAGAGTTTGGGGCCTTTTTAAAAATAACAATAATAACAAATGCAAACCTAAAACAGTTTTGGTCTTAAGTTTGCATTCCATCCTTCTTCTTTGAAATGTCAAAACATCTGGTTTTAAGAAAAAAATCAAGTTCAACATGTTTCGAGAGAAAAAAGACAGCCCACAAAATAAATCGGGGTCAAGTGTTGTTATTTCACGGGTAATTATAAGGCAGTCCAGTTTATTAGTAAATCTTGTATCACGCTTACTTATAGCCACAACCACTGCAATTGTTCTTAGACTTTCATTGGAAAGCACTTAAATTATAGGGTTTAGGAAAATATAGGGTGAACTATCGGCAAAGAATACCATATGGCTTGTCCTACCTTGGTCCCCTAAGTTTTTCCCCTTAGGAGTGAAATTTTATCTTCTTTTAGTTTGTTTTGCCAATTAATTCATGAATTTTCAGCAAGAGTTACTTGGAGACAAAAAGACGCCCACCGTAAATTATTGAAAAGAAAATGCTTGCTAGCTTCACTGAGGAGCAGATGGCTGGCTCGAAGGGACTTCTAGCTGTGTTTCACTAGCACAGCAAGGAAGAGGGGACAGGTTGCAGTGGCCCTGTTAAGCCAACACAAACAAGTGGAGGAGGGTGAGGCGTGGCTCTGAGAAACGCAGCTTACTGTGAGATGTTAATTACAGTTCAAGAAGACATCTCAGCCTCTCTTTTGAGGCAAGAGGGCTGGCAGGGGATCTTTAAACAAGTGCTCAAGAGCGCAGAGATCCTGGGTAGGGTGCAAGCCATTCAGACCAGGCAAAGTCAAGATCTCAAGCAAGGCCAGCCTCACGGTCCTCGAAGGTTGGTGGGCACTGATTCATAGTGGTTCTCCCCAGACATCGGTGCCCTCCTTGCCAGCTCCTATGTGTTTGCTTCTCCATAGGACCTCAACCCTCAGTTCTCACAACAAATAAGAGCACCCCTTTCCTAACCTTCTAAATTGTGTTTTTCTTTTCTTGCTCACAATGGTTCATTCAGATGAAAGATTGAAGACTGACCTGGTGTTTAGATAGAGGAAAAATAGGTTAAGTATGAAATATAGCAATTAGATTGGGGAACCATACTTGGAGGATTCTCTTGGGAAATTGGTACATATAAATAAATTATTTAACCTTTTTCTCTCTGTCAAATAAATTAGATAAAGCATCAAATACGATTTCTTCATGTTAGAACTTAAAAAGTAAAATTAGGCAGTATCAGCAGCACAGCCCCACATTTCTGTGAAATGCAAAAACCACGTCGAACCTGGGTGCATTCTCAAGTTCTATGCTCTGTTTTGATGGAGTTAATTATCTGACAACTATCTGTACCTTCACTAAAATAATCTGGAAGTGAATGAATAAAATCAGGAAGAGCATCCCAAAAATCCTTAAATGAGAAACGGTTATAATTTTTTTTCTCACTTTTGGCACACATCATGGAGCAGAAGCTACTACGTGTTCTTATCTCACCTGCGATTCTAACAAAACTGAGAGCCCCGGTTCTCATACCGCAGCCAACAGTACATGGTCACTATGAGGAAAGCCGCCGGAGACAGTAACATTGGTAGCAGAAAGAAGTCATAGCTGACAACAAGGAGAGTGGCACAGACCTACAGCCGAACTGAAAACAAAGGTAACTTGCATCTCTTAATTTAGAATGACTTGAGTCCACTTAATGTAAGATAGAAAGTTATGAACATTAAGACTATTGTTTCTTAAAATTTCCTGATCATAAGTCATCTGGGATCCTTATTAAAAATTTAGCATCTTTAATTCTTCTCTTAGAGATTCTAAGTGTGTCTGAGACTGTCCCAGGAACCTGTACAGTACTTAACAGATAATGTATGGACTAGCCTTAGCAATGTCAAGGAAATACTGTCTCAGGAGCAGGAGAGCTTATAATGAATTCAGTAACTGGCGTACAGATGATAGGCCTCAGGCTTTTGGAGAAGGCTGTCATTTTCCTCATTCTATTGAAGATGGAAAAGATGAGTTAAGTAGACCATTTAGAGGTTTATATTATCAATAATGAGGTATTTGAAAGAGAGGTTTCTATAAGGTTTCATCACAAAATTCCTCTTGAGACTGAGAGTGTGTGAAGAGTTATCTTCAGTGAGTCCAAATGGTCTGGCCTACAAATGGCAAGATTTGGGTCAAATGTGAACTTCTCTTTAGTAGTGTTCTTCATTGGCGGTATCAAGCAAGAAACAAGTGATTGTGAAGAACATTTTATTTTGTTAGGTTTCTATACTATTCAGAGGATATATGAGTGGGTACAAAGAACAAATTTATGATCTAAAGAAATTTACTGTTGTATCATTTTTGGTGCTGAAATCCAACCTAGGGTCCACTAAGTTATACCTGTCCCCTACAACTGTATTTTTTTGTTTTTGTTTGTTTGTTTGTTTGTTTTGTTTTGAGACAGGGTCTCACTTTGTAGTTCAGACTGGCTCTGAGCTCACTATGTAGCCTAGGCAAGCTTCGAACTCAGCAACCCTCCTGTCTCTGCCTCCTACAACTGTATTTTAATCCAAAATATTAGCATTTATTAAGAACACCCACCTATGTATCAAGTAGCAAATATTATTTCATCATAGCATTTGCTCAAAGTGAAACTGATTGAACCATTTCTGTGATAACATTCTAGAGGAGGAAGAATTTCAAGCTGCAAAGGTCTTTATTTGTAGAAACATTCAATCACTAAACACATCTTTTGATATTTTTCTCAGTGTAGTTTTAGTAACTAATTACTGACATTTTTCAATCCCAAATTGTGCTGCCTTTTTGGAGGGATTTAACACTTACTCAAATGATCTAAACTTTCAATTTCTTTTAAATGTTTTTTTTTTCTCTTTTTAATTTTTTTGACATAGGATCTTACTGTGTAGTTCAGGCTGGCCTTGAACTCACTTTGTGTAGCACAGGCTGGTCTAGAACTAACAATGATCCTCCTGCCTCAGCCTCATATGTGCTGGGATTATAGGCATGTGCCATCAAGCATAGCTTCAGTTTCTTATTCTTGTTGTCATTTTGACCTTTATCTTTAAGCCACTTCAACTGTAGCAGTCCATTGCTGTATGCTGGATTTTGTTACAACATAAAACTTCTTCCAAAATACAGTATTAAATTCAGCCATCTTATTCCATAATGACTCAATTCTATGACTTTTATTTTCCATTCACCTTTTTTCTACCACAAAATTCCTTTGAGATGTGGGAATTTGAGGCTTTTGTATCTCATCTTCTTATGTCTGTAAACAAGTTAGTTTTTGTTTTCATATCATCTCCAACTCAATGTAAGCTCTCTGCTGATAATATCCTTAAGTATCTTGGCTCCTTGTTCTACTACACTTCTGCTGGAAAACCAAAATTCTGGGTAAGTCTCACTAGAGCAATCCATGAGCAGTGTATTTTGACAGATTGTGAAAATCAAACCAACTTAAACATGTGCCATTATCTGCAAAATCAGCTTGCTTCTTGGTGGAGCCCAAAACACTTTGAGGAATCATTGTTTCTTTTCAAGTGGTCCTTTTAATACATCCATATGGTCCTTCAACTGATTTTCTTTATTCTCCTACTCCTGAAGGTGATCTTGTCTGTAACTGCAAAAAGAAAATGTAGACTAAAGAAATTCAATTATGTACCATTTTCTGATTGCTTTAATAATTCTTCATGTCTGTGACAGTCCATCTTCCTGTAGTCTGAAATGTGGTTATTCTCTTTTCCTTTCACCCACTTCTCATATGCTTCAAAGGCTCTTTTAACTTTTACTTTAATTGGTGGATCTTCTGGGCTCAGTGATCAGCCCCTCACTTTTCTCATTCACTGCACTGCTTGTTGCAGGATCGAGAGCATCTATGTAGCTCTCTGGGCATATTCTGGCCTTAACCTTCAGAGAGCCCTAGCCCTTGCCACTCAGTTTCCTTTGGTGTGACACACTTGGTCAGACATCTCACCCAAACCACAGCCATACCTCTCTGGATCACTAACACAGTTTTTTAATGACCTTTTAGCCTCTAAACTTGGCCATCTTTTTTTTTTTTTTTTTTTTTTTTGCTTTTGGAGACAGGGTCTCGCTTTGTAGTTCAGGCTGGCCCTGAGCTCACTATGGTGCCCAGGCAAGCCGCCGCGAACTCAGCAATCCTCCTGTCTCAGCCTCCCGAGTGCTGGGATGACAGGCATGAGCCACCACGTCCGGCATTGTGGTATGCGGTGTTGATTGTTGGTGGG
>PVIC010034067.1:0-19789 GCA_004025085.1 Thryonomys swinderianus
ATCTTTTTTGTATTCCCTCTGGGGAAATAGAGAACATCTGTGATAGTCTTTGAATAAATGTAAATATCATTGCCTCACTTTTCTTTTTATGGAAGTCATCTATCTTGATTTTTTCACTTATTCTCAATCTCAAGCTTTTCTGTCATCTTGTTATATTTTTCAGAGTCTTCTCCAATTTTGGTTATAGTAGTAGTGCTTAGATGTCCTTATAATGCTACAATAGCTCAGACACCTGGGTTGGGCCCCAATCATACCTGCCCTTGATGATGCCAGAATTTGCATTCTGGGAGTTTTACTGGCCTAGGAAGCATACCTAGAAAAGCGATGGGTTATAGACCTTTGAATTGGGCAGCATATTGGATAGACCTGATGAGTACCGGCATTTTTTGTAGAAAAAGTAAGTAATGTCAAATAGTAGCTGCACATCCTTATACTAGTTTACTTAAAATCTTGGATTAGTTTTGTGTTTTCTCTGTGTCCTTAGAGAATTTGAGAACCCGTCTCTGCCATGAGTTCATGGGATAGTGGTTCTAATACTTCTCTGTATCTTTCACTTTCTCAGAGCATTTTTGCTTTTAAATGTTTTATGGCATAATTTTTAAAAATACTTTCTTCAAATGCAACTAGCTACAGTAAAAAAGCTAAACTTCCTGATTGTTCTGTACCAAATTTTATCTTTAAAATATTTTAATGCTAATGTGACTTTATATACACAAAATGAATAGATATAAAATAAGCTCTTTCCATATGAAAAAGGAATTGTTATTTCTATCTGTTCTTCTTTAATTTTATTTTTCCTATTATAATCTGCTTTGACAGCAAATGTAATTCTCTTTCATAGTATTAATGAAGATATTTTGAAAAAGACTTCTAGTAGAAGTTTAAGAAGCTCACATAGCACTGTTACTCATTTTTCTTGTTATTGGTTAAAATTTCATGTGCTGTATAAAAAATAGGTGCATGCTTCCACTTGGGAGGCTGAGGCAGAAGGATAGCAAGTTTCTGGGCAACTTAGTGTGATTCTGCCTCGGAGGGGTTGGAACATAGCTGAGTACTATGTTCAGTCTCTAGGACTGCCCCCCCAATCAAAAGAAAACTTTTTAGGCTAAAGTAAATGTTAAAGAAATATATTTTCTATGTGTATCTAACTACTTTGACTTCTTTATTTATGTCTTAGCACAAATGTTAATGGTGATTGAGTTGTTATATAGACATGATCCCAGAATCAGCCAGAGACTGAATTACATATGTTACAGTTATAGTGTAAAATAACTTTATTTTAATCTGTGCATATACTATAGAACACTTAGTGGGTTATATGAATAACAGTCTGCTTATTTCTTGACAATGCCAGATTTTAGTATAAAGTAATATTTTCTAGTTTCCTTTTTATATTATGAAAGGATGAAAGGTGCATGCATGAGTCAGGGAGTGAGAATGTTTTTGGAGGAGGAAAGGAAGGTGGGAAGGGAGAGAGAGTAAATTACATACTTGTTTTCCAATATAGCTTAGTAGAAGCCAACTTAAAAAAAAATTTTTTTTTGAGACAGGGTCTCGCTTTGTAGTTCAGGCTGGCCCTGAGCTCACGATGTAGCCCAGGCAAGCCTCGAACTCAGCAATCCTCCTGCCTCTGCCTCCCAAATGCTGGAATTATAGGTATATGCTACCGTGCCTTGCACTGTGATGTGTGGTACTGATTGCTGGTGGGTGTAAGTCACCATGCCCAGTATTGTGGTATGTAGCTACTGGGAACTGAACTTGGGTCCTTGAGTTTGCAAGGCAGACACTGGAACCACTGAGCTAAATCCCTGGTCTAGAAACCAACTTTCTAAAAATTAATTTAGACAGAAAATGGGAAATATGTGATAGACTAGCTGTTCTAAGATACAGAGAAGGCATGACTGAGATTGAGTAGGAAGAGGAATAAAGTTTCAGAGTTTAGTAACAGTCTGGAGAGATATAGATACATTTGTTGCCCAGGAATGAAATTTGTTTTCTCTTCTTCATTAATTTATGTGACTTTAGGCATGTTACCGCCTTTCTAGATTTTGATTTTCTTACTCAAACAGTATTCCTTATGACATTGAAGAGTTAAATTAGATGATATACATGCATTAAATGTAGTGCAGTATGTATGGAAAGTCTTGAGGATTCTGAACAATTTAGCATGGTGTTTTTGTTCCAGAGATCTAAAAATGCACTCATCTTCATCAAGCGAGTTGAGTTTCTGGTTATAGAGAAATCTTCTAGGAAATTCAGTGAATGAAGTGAGGCAAATGGACTCATTTTTATTGCCCAAGCATTTACCTCAAACCTTAACACAGAACTCTACTACTTGTGTGAGATTGATCTTTTTTTTTTTTTTTTGAGACAGGGTCTCGCTTTGTAGTTCAGGCTGGCTCTGAGCTCACTGAGCTCACTGTGTAGTCTAGGCAAGCCTTGAACTCAGCAATCCTCCTGTCTCTGCCTCCTGAGTGCTGGGATTATAGGTGTGAGCCACCACGCCTGGCAAGACTGATCATTGTAATAGAATCAACATCAGCTCAAACCTCAACTTTGAGTGATCCTATTAAATTCCAAGACTGTGTAATACTCCTATTTCTAGTAAGAGAGAAAGCCAAAGGAAAGAGTGAGATTTTGTATTTGCCCTAGGATAAAGGAGCAAATATTTCAAAAGCAGGAGGGGAAAAGAAGCTGTCATCTTAGCAGGCATAGCCTCCACCAGTCTTCTGTAGTCCTTTTGAAAAAAGTACCTTCCCCACCAAAAGAGGCAGAGGAAAAAGATGAAGAAAAGGGCCTCCCTAGGTGTCTTCTGATGTTCTTGGGAACTTATTCTGAGGCACAGAGCAGACCAGGGAGCTTCGGACAGCAGGTCAACATTTAAGAGTACAGGGAGCAGTCTCCAGACTTCCTGTCCTTCGAGGTCAAAAATGCTCACGTGTTCTGTGTTATTATTGTAATTAGTAAGACTTAGATAACAGTTTTCAGTGTTTGGGGATTTGAGAGTAGAAAGAGAAGGGAAACCAGATAGATTTGTGATCAAGTAAGATTGTAGGACTATGCTTAGAAGGGTAGGCAGTCCTGAATACATTGAATTTACCACTCATTCTTAGATGTGAAACCTTCAGAAAGACATTGTGATTAGGGTTCTGAGCAGAAGTTTAATTTTTGTTATCACTGGTTATTTTGGTAGAAAGTAGAATAGCAAAAATGAATGTAATTATCAATAAATAATATATTAGTTTTCCTCAGGTTCTTTTTCTTTGCATTCACAATATGAAGGAAAGTATGACTTTACTGTTTTCCACACTCATCTCTAAGTTTTAGTTATTTTATAGGGTTTTAAGCCAGAATGTAAACATTAACCATAAATTACAGGCTAACATGAAAACACTTTGTTATCAGTCCAACTACTTGAGAACCTTTGTGCATTGCTATTGAGCCCGAACAGGAAGTGCTTTAAATTTTGGTTTATTTTTTCTAAAAGATGGTGGAAAAGGACATAAGAATTAAGATGTGTTATCTACATGTGCCAATAGCCATGAAGAATATAATTATTATTTATTGCAAACACATACCAATAAAAATGAAAGCAATCTAGGACTAATAAGTTGTATATACTGTTTTAAATATGAAACTGATAAAGACTGAAGTTTACAAGTGACTCAGAACCTCAGCTATACCAACATTAACCACAAGATGGCTGTACTGCCTTAACATTCAAAAGGACTGAATGCCGTCTCATCTTTGCCTAGTCCAGAAAGTGAATCTTTTAAGATAAAAGAACATAATTAAAGTTTTGAGTTTTAAATTGTTTTGTTTCCTGTATCTTAAATTTTTCTTTCCTATATGTAATTTTAATATGGATCTTTAATTCAATGTCATGTTAAATCATTTCCATTGTTATCTATACCATCTTCAGAAGAACACTGAAAGCAAAAATGCTTGCTGTCCTTTTTACTGCAGAAACGTGGCAACTATAACTTTTCTGAAAACATAGTTGATTTAGTTTATTTTTTAAGGCTAATTCAAAGTGGTTTTTCCCAGCCTTTAAGTTCAGTTCATTAGTTTTCCTCCTTCCTATAAATATTTTAAGGCTAGTAATTTTTCTCATAGCTCTATTTTAACAATATTTTAAAAGGCTTATACATATTTTCATTGTTATAAGTAATTATCAGTTCATTTTATGATTCCTTTTGCTATTTTAATTATAGGCTTTAAGTTTTTGTTAATAGATTTAATTCAGTTTTATTGTTGAGCCACCACGCCCAGCACTGTGGTATGTGGTACTGATTGCTTGTGGGTGTGAGTCACCACATCCAGTATTATTGTATGTGGTTACTGGGGATCAAACCAGGGACCTTGCGCTTGCTAGGCAGGAGCTGGAACCACTGAGCTAAATCTCCAGCCCTATAATAGCTAAATCTTAAAAACAGCTCAAAAACCTATCAACTGGTGACTGGATAAAGAAGATGTGAGTTTAAAAAAAAATTAAAATGGAGTACTATGCAGCTATAAAGAAAAATAAACTTGAGTCATTTATAGCATTTAGGATGCACCTCGAGGCCATACTTTTGAGTGAAATAAATAGTATACATGTGTAAATACCATATTATTTCACTAGTGTTAGAAACTAAGGTGTAAATGAAGTCTAAATATGTGTTGGGTATTGTAAAATAGTAAGGAAGGGTTCAAAGGGAAAGGTAAACTAGGGAGGGGCAGGGGAAAGCAAAGAAGAAAAAGAAAAAAATGGTAAAAAAACATAGCTATATATATATATATATAAGCTATGGTATCTTATGGGGATTTAGGGGTAGGAGAATGGGAAATAAATAGAAGTTAAGGTGCATTATATACAGGTTGAAATTCTTAATAATGAATGAGATCATCATGTATTCCTAAAATGTACCAATAAAGTCAATAGAGAAAGTAAAGTGGTTTGTTTAACCAGTGAAGTTGACATGACAACACCCGTGGAATATAGCATTCCCCAAAATTTATGACAATGACTCATGGTATATATGTTTCATGTATTGAGTGAGGGTGGCCTTGTTTCTCTGCTAAGGTAATAAGTAAATAAGTTAGTAAAGTTTAATTTGTTTCTTACTAAGAATTGAGAAACAAATATTTCCCACTTTTACATAGAATATAAAACTCACCTTTGGAACGTGGAAGACTAGTTCTTCATTAGTAGACATTTTACATTGATATGCAGAAAACAAGATATTCAGGCAAACAAATTTTTAATTTCATTTAATTTTAATTAATTTAAATGCAAATTTAAATAGCTACATGTCCCTGGTGGGACTGTTAGATAGCACAGGCAACACATTTTCCAATACCTAGACTAAAAGTACTGGGAATATTATAGTGGAATGAGAACATTGCAATATCCACGCCCTACCTGTGGTTTAGTTTGAATGTCCTTACTTAATGGCATTAACAAAAATCAGAGAAATGGTTTATTCAGAATTAGTGGCTTCTTTTTATATTTTTTACTTATTTTAGCTTAGAATTTTTTTCTAATTAAAAGATGAAATTTTAGTTTGTATTTTTAAAAATAATATTCTCTAGATCTAAATTTGTAGCTATTATTTTTGCCGGCATAATATTGGTAAACTTAGGTAGAGATTTTTCACTTTGCGGATATGCCTGCTCAAGAAATGAAGTGTGAATATTTGCCAAGTTTTTTATATTTTCTTTGGTGAAAATATAAATTAATTTAATATGCATATTAAATGAATTTATTTTAAAAGTAACATTTTCCCTTAAAGTATTATACTACATAATTGTATATTTTATTACATGGAAATTATTCTTTGTTAAATTTAATTCTCAGACATGGAAGCAGATTTTATTGTAATTTCCCAACTTTGCCATAAGCATTTTGAATTTTTTTTTTTTTTTTTTTTTTTTTTTGAGACAGGGTCTCACTTTGTAGTTCAGGCTGGCTCTGAGCTCACTATGTAGCCCAGGCAAGCCTTGAACTAAGTGATCCTCCTGTCTCTGCCTCCCGAGTGCTGGGATTACAGGCGTGAGCCACCACCCCCGGCTACCATAAGCATTTTTTTATA
Source organism: Thryonomys swinderianus (assembly GCA_004025085.1). Taxonomy (NCBI): domain Eukaryota; kingdom Metazoa; phylum Chordata; class Mammalia; order Rodentia; family Thryonomyidae; genus Thryonomys; species Thryonomys swinderianus. The sequence goes on from PVIC010034067.1 coordinate 6,075, forward strand.
TAAAACTTTTAACTTTAAAGCTAGTTATTACATTGATTTATTTTGATAAATTTTGATTGAAATTTGGCCAGAGAGCAACTTCTTCTCCCAGCTGTCAACACATCTAATACAGCATTAGATTTAATGTCATTTTAAAAAGGAAATAGGGAAATAAGTCAAATACAACACACATTTCTTGAATTTTTATACTTTTAACTTTGGGCTATTGTATTCTTCATTTACACCAGAAGAGGGTGCACTTTGAATTTGATGTCTGAACAGAATCACTTGGAATAATTCCCATAAAGTTGATGTCTTTTAAGAGACTATGAAGTTCTTTGTCACCATAGTGTCCCTTAATGTACATGGGATAGGTGGTGGTGGTGGTGAATATGAACCACTTAGAACACATAGTACGAAAAGCATGCATTAATACACCTTTCCTTCCAAAACTTAACTTGGTTTTCTAGGAGTTTTTTTACTACTAACTAAAAATCAATTTTGAATTTATTTTAAATTGTTTTTCAGAGAATTCCATTTAAGTTTATTTGTAAATACCAAAAAAAGCCACTTGATCTATATTTTTATATCTAATTATATAGTATTTCAGTTTTATCCTTAATCAAAATTATTTTTTATAAATTACAGTGGATAGTCATTAAGAAAAAGAGAATACTGTGAACACACAGCCATTCCTTAGAAGTGATTTTGATTTCTCTGTGTTTTGACAGCTTGAAGGTCCATGTGTTTTACAAATTCAGAAAATTCGCAATATTGCTGCACCAAAGGATAATGAAGAATCTCAGGCTGCACCAAGGATGCTGCGTTTGCAGATGACGGATGGTCACATAAGCTGCACAGCAGTAGAATTTAGTTACATGTCAAAAATAAGGTGAATGGGTATAATTTTATACATTTTAAAAAGATTAATTGAAAGTGCTATTCAAAATAGATTTTATTTTAAGAACTTTGGAAAGAAGAAATGAAGTCAAAAGTATGTTATAATTTTTCAGAGTAAATTATAGAGCTTTGCATTTCAGCTTCATCTATATAGAAAATAGATAAGAATAGAATTAGTTATGTTAATTTAAAGACTGTTTTCCTATATGAAGATTAAATCATTTTGGTTTTTTTTTTTTTTTTTTTTTTGAGACAGGGTCTCACTTTGTAGTTCAGGCTGGCCCTGAGCTCACTGTGGAGCCCAGGCAAGCCTGGAACTCAGCAATCCTCCTGCCTCTGCCTCCTGAGTGCTGGGATCACAGGCCTGAGCCTCCACGCCTGGCACTGTGGTATGTGGTACTGATTGCTGGTGTGTGTGAGGCACTCTGCCTGGTATTGTTGTATGTCGTTACTGGGGATTGAACCAGGGACCTTGAGCTTTCTAGGCAGGCGCCGGAACCACTGAGCTAAATCTCCGGCCCTTTTTTGCCTTTTAAAGAAAATTTATTATGTTCACAATTTCTTTAAATATGTTATAGTTTCTTTTTAACAGCTTGGTAGCTAATCTTGTATGAGTAAGTGTGTCTGTGACATTACATTTTGTGTTCTAGTAATGCCTTGTACTTTAATGAGTTTTCTTAAGAAGTGATTGAAGACTAGGAGGGTTGTGTATTCCTCACATCCTGAGATGAGGAAGAACTGTCTGGAGAGCAATTTTCTAAGTCCTTATAACTATTTTTTGTTGTGTTACTTTTTTTCCCCCAGTACTGGGGCTTTACCCTAGGGCCTTGCACATGCTAGACAAGTGCTCACGAGTAAGTTACATCTTCACCCTGCTTTTGGGTATTTTTTGAGAGGCTTTTAGAGTAATCCCCTTAGAAGGGAAGAAAGGAATGAGGAAGAAGGGAAACTGTCACCTTTATCCTGGGTCCCCATTATACCAGTCTAAACTCTATTTTGTGAGGTGTAAACTCTAATTACACATTTGCACTTCTCATTTTTATCCCACTTCTCATTTTCTTCTCTTCTGAATCATTTTATATTGCCATGTTTGTTACTCTGAATTCTTTGAGCTTTTTTACTTTATGTAAACTTCGTCTTGGTCCCTATTTTTTCTCTAAATAATTTTTCTCTAAATAATTTTTCTCTAAATAATTTTTCTCTAAATAATTTATCAAATATTTAGCATCCTCTCTATTCCAACTCATGTATGCAGTGCTGCAGAGTCAAAGGTAGATAAAGTTAGATTTTGTTTCCCAGTAACACTCATGGTAACAAGATAGATGCATAGGTGTATGGTTATTTTTCTGGACCCCGGAGAATTAATTTTACCTGGGAGAGTCAAGAGTTAGATTTAAAATATGAGCAAGTGTTTTGAGAAAGTTGAGATGGGGAATAACACATACAGAGAAACAGTGTCCTGATCATAGAGTGAAAAGTTCCGTTTTGTGAAGCACAAGTAATTTGGAACAGCGGTATATGGGGAAGAAAATGGTAGGTTAAGGCCTTGCACACCATCTTCAGTAATTTCCCTTTTGTTTTCATTCAACCAGTGTATTCCTCTGATAAGGGAGGCTCCCTTCTTGGAAGATATGTTTGTCTAAAAGTTTTTTTCTATATATAGATAGGGTCTTAGTGAAATTATATTATGTTGTCTTCTTTTGAAGAGTTGAAAAAGTATACCTTTGTGGAAAAATAGCCTTTCTTCCTTTGACAAATTCAGTTAGGCTCCCTACAAGGGAGTTCACATATGGTTCAGAATAATGACTTGCCATTTTTTGATATTACAGCTATATAATTCTCTGAGGTAAATGAAACACAAATTTAGTCTGCAATAGAAGATTCTACCCAATAGTGTCTACTGTCCTTTTATTGAATTTATCGTGGTTTGACAACAGAAAACAAATCTTCATATGCTCATTCACTCATTAAAGCAGCATATCTTTTTTGTGGCTATAAAATGGTATCTTACTAAATTGTTTATACATGTGAACAACTTAGAAAACTCTTTTGAAGATGAATTTGCTTAGGGTTCTTAGAAGGAAGGTGAGAGAACCCCCTACGTAGGATAAACCAGATGTTGGTGGTATGGCATGTGTTGCTTGAAACACACATTGCATTTCTCTGGAACACTTCTATATTTTCTCTTCTACCTCCTACCTCCCCTATCACTGGCTTTTTTGTTTTTGTTCCTAACTGCAGTGAGAAAGAGTAAAGTTGCCTTGGAATTCCAGTAAAAATAGCAATTGAACGCCAGAGATTTAGCTCAAGTGGTACTGTGCCTACTTTGGAAACAAAAGGGCCCAAGTTTGATCCAAACACACAAACAAACAATACCAATTAAGCCAGGCATGGTAGCTTACACCTGTAATCCCAGCACTTGGGAGGCAGAGTCAGGAGGATCGCTGAGTTTAAGGTTTTCCTGGGCTACATAGTGAACTCAGGGCCAGCCTGAACTACAAAGCGAGACCCTATCTCAAAACAAACAAACAAACAAACAAAAAAACAATTAAACCACAGTATACTGTCTAAGTAAGAGTTAATATGGTCTTGGAAGCAATTTAGTAAAAACATATTAAAATTTTACCTCACAATTGCCTTTTGTTGGAATAGAATTATGTTTGGCATAACAAGACTCTACCAGTTGTCCTAATGAAATTGTAAGTCCACTGTCAAATAATTTAACTATTCAGGAGAATTTGGGGATGTCATACTCATTTTATATAGAAATTAGTTACCTGCTTACAGATTTATTTAAAAAATTACCACATTTTAAATGCTCCTATATTTTCCATCCTATTTTTAAACTCTCACATAGTTTTCTACATTACTAATTTTGTATGTTCATACAGTCTCATTCCACGTTTCTGTTTTACTAATCTAAGAAATTATTGTCTAAAAGTGATTTTAAAGAAAACATGGGTCATAAATGTCATAGGTAAGTGATGCAATTACTAGTGTCTTTGGAGGTGAAGAACATAGCAACCTGAGTTTCTTGGTGCTTATGTTTTTATTTTTTTCTAAATCATGACTGAGGAATTATGAAAACCTAGATTTACTAATTGCTTGAAATTGAGGAAATTTCTTGGTGTAACTACTCAGTTGTTGCTGGTCTTGAAGCCTAAGAGAGACTGTTCTAAGAACATGAGAGTAACTACTGCAGAATTAAGGGTGAGGGTGGACGTGGCTCTTCATGACCATTTGTCTGGTAAGCCATGAGTTCTAAGAAAGAATGATTAAGCTTGGGATGGTCTGAGTAATTTTAATGGCTTTATTGGAATGTCATTGGTATATAAAATGGCATGGATATAAGACATACAGAATAATTTTTAGAATACTTACCTATAGGAGCTCTTTGAAACTAAAAACAGGCATATTTTATTTCTTCTTAGTAATTATTTTACTAACCACTTCAATGATAATAAACTTATGATTTGATGTTGCTTATATTGGTACATAGTAAATTTTGTGAGTGTTTAAAAAAGGATAATGTAAAGCCATTTCAGAATAATTTTCCAGTTCATCCTAAGTATTTCAGGGCCTACTTTAGAAGTACTGTACTATTTTTTGAGTAGTTTGTCTTGGTGGATATGGGAAGAGATGGTGTAGAGGTAGGTATATATATCATTTATCTACAAGCCAAGTTAACACTTTTGGGGATTTTTGTCATGTAGCTACATTATGTAATATATACATTCTTGGTAGGGCACAAAATATGTGCACATCAATCAAGATCATAGGTAAAACTCTTATGTTGCCAGATTTTAAGGTTTTAATTTGCAGGTTTTATATAAGTCTTGAGTCTAGCAAGTATATAAAAATCTTGCATATACCAGCAAAAAAAAAGAAGGGCAAAAAAACATGAGTTCTAAAATGTAAAAATGAAAGAATTGCAATAGTTACTTTTGGAATTTTTAAAGTACTTTATCTTGTGGAGTTTGGAATCATGTTTTACCCATAATTGTTCTTAGAGCCAGTTTTGTTAGAGGCTTATATCTTGGCTGTTGCAAGGATCCGTGCTAGCTAGGAAAGTGTTTTGGGTCAGAACATGCTGCTTATAGTGAGTCCATCCTGGAGTATCACCAGTAGGCTGGCTACCCCTTTTTATGTTGTTTCAGAAAGCCTCCCAAACCAAGCTGTTCAGATTAGCTCAAAAGGCAGGGCAACCATCCCTTCCTTGTGTTTTCTGGATGAGCTGCTAGAGTTCCATCTAACCCAGGAACAGAGTGTGGCTGTGATGGCTGCGTGTCCTGGGTGCAGCCCCTTTGACACCTAGGGCCACCCAAAATGGGCCAGAGGGATATTTGTGTCTGTTTTCAGAAGAGGGAGTCTTTCCTGTAGATAAGTCTCTTTGGAACTTTTGCTGCTGCCATCAGACTTTTAGCCTTTATCAGTCACCATAAATATGGACTGACATAGGCAAACACAAGAAAACATATAGACCATATATTAAATCAGAGTGCACTGGTAGCTGCATTGACTGTGTGTTATTAGAGTGGTGGTCATCTTCTTAGCCACAGGTTTATAACTGTGACTTAGACAAGGTACCTAGTATTGTCCCTGGGGCACAAATTTGAATAAGAGATCTCACACATCCTGTTTTCATAATGTAAGTTTCTTCTTTTTTTTTTTGACAAAGCACTTGTACCAAACAGAGACAGAGTACTCTTTTTGAAAGCGAATGGCCTAAGTCTGAAAGACTAAAAAGAGCCCAAAAGACAGGGCCAGTTTTTTTTGCCTGAACCAAGTGGCCTTAGCCCAGTGTTTCAAGAGCTCAGATGATGACAAGTAAGAAAGAACAAGCTCTGTTGGAAAGGGTTGTAACTAAATCTGAGGGTCTGTAAAATTCCAGACTCAATTCATCAGTTGGTAGACAGCAACTGATGTTGGTTAGAGTAGAAAGATAAGAAAATGTCCCTGAAAGTAATTTTGGCAGCTTCGTGGAACCTTTTAGTCTTTCTTCCTCACCCAAATTGGCAAGCTGTGAGTGGCTATTGTCCAAAGCATGCTCTTTTCAACGAGGCTTGCCAAATCTGTACCAAATCAGTGTATTCAGGGCAGAGTGTTAACTGTAGAAGTCCCCACAGACCAGACTTTTGGCCACTTGTTTCATAGCTAGTCAACAAGATAAGCAGCAATGAAGGGCCAGAAAGGGAATTTCATCAGTAAGTTGCAAGCACAGAGAGATTTAAGATCTGTCTTCGAGGAGTTTACTGAAGCTCTTGGGTTGACAAAAATGAAGGTTAGGGTTTGAGATGGAGTTGAAGAAGGAGTCAGGTATATAAATTGAGCCTGACCACTCGAGTGGTCAGGCCAGCCAGATGCACTGCTAGAGAAACTAGATTTATAATCTGAGCAAAAGATTAGGACTTGACTTCCATCAAGCCCAGGTGAAAAGAAAAGACATAGCAGGAGATTTTGCATAAGCCTCAGACTTTCCCCAGATGGCAGCAGAGAACACAACCCACATGACAGAAGTTGCAGATCACTAGAAGGGGGAGAAGGAGTCCACTACCCAGGACGTGGGAGTGTAGGAATAACAGAACAAACACTGGTTGGAGAGAAACCTGAGAAAATTTGAGGAATTTGGATCCCTTACCCAACCTGTCTCCAATGCTGGGAATTTCAAGAAAAGAACCATCACTTCTTCAAGCCAACAATAGATGAATCATCAACTAACCAGGGCAACATAATGGACCCTGCAATTCCCAATTAGTAGAAATCCCAAGCAAACCATTTCCCAGTGTCCCAGGAGTGGAAACAACAGCGAAGTCAAGGGGAAGGAAAAGGACTGGAAGACCAGCTGTATGACTAATGTTCTGCTGGGAACTCATTCATCCACAGTGGCCAGTGCTGACTTCTCAGTTCATTATGGGTCTGGGTGAATCCTGTAGTATGCTGAAGCATCCTCATATTGCATGCCAGAGTTTGTTGCCACCAAGTGTGGCTTCTTGGTTTTAGTAATAGTGGAAATTAAAATTAGAGCACAAGTTTATAGGAAAAGGCTTTACTTAGAATGAGAGAGTAAATGCTGAAAGACTTTAGTTTTATTTTCCCTTAACAACCAGCAAAAAAGGATTCTAGATTGAACAGCTGGAGAGGGAACATATTCAGACCAGCCCCCACATGGAGACTAAAGGTCATTTCTTTGTTACTGAGCTAGAAAATGAGTCTTTCACTTGGTCATCTAAACGTCTTTCTTGGGGATCTTCTTATATATACTAATCTCCTGAGACTTCATCTTGGTGTTAGTTTTGAAGAACTTGATTAAGTCTTAGTGGTATGAGACTGAATTCTAGTTTTGTGGAGGTGCTTTAGTTTGTTAACCCTTTTTTCCCTTTGCTATAGCCTGAACACGCCACCTGGAACTAAAGTCAAGCTGTCAGGTATTGTGGACATAAAAAATGGGTTCCTGCTCTTGAATGACTCCAATACCACAGTTCTTGGTGGTGAAGTGGAGCACCTTATTGAGAAATGGGAGTTACAGAGAGTGAGTATAAACTGAGTATTACTTTAACTTGAAAACACATTATTTTTATTGGGTTCTTAGTTTAAGGGACTTTACCCATACTTAGTAAATTTAGTTCTTTGTGTCAGAGTTGAATGGAATGAAGTATCATGATCTGTAGAGAAATTACCTTTGATAAACATACCCTTCCCCTAAAGCAGATGTTATTTTTTAGTATTTTTTATATTTTATTGCATATAATAAAATCTTTATTTAGAGACAAGTTTTAGAATTGCTAAATGTCAGTTATGAACTATGTACAATACATTTGTATATAATTCTTTTTGTAAAAAACAAATGTCTGTTCATATACCAGTGTATGTATGTTTTTTATGCATACATGCATGCAAATGAAAAAAGTTAGAATTTCACAATGATTCTGAAGGCATTCTTGCTACAGTTTTCATAGTTGCATTGGCTGATATTTTTCCTCATTGATGTGTACAATATTTTGGTAGTAACATAGGTTTTACTTGTAATTGTTCCTCTGTTTTTCTTCTGGAAACTTATTCTTTTGATGTTTAACAGCCATATGCCATATCAGACCCTTGCTCTCCATTTCCACTGCTGTTTCGATGGTTTAGATGTTTAGTATCTCTTACCTGAACTAATGAAGTAGCTGCGCAGTGATTTTTCTACATATCCTTTCATCGTCTGGTATTTTATCTTATGTTTCTTTAGACTATCTCTTTTCAGCATAATTCAGAACATGCACATCCTGCTTTTATTTTTAAAAATCTTGATTTGAGTTTCAAGGCTATCTATAATCTGGCCCTAATCTCTGTTTATATTTGTTTTATTTTTTAAATTGATTTATTGATACATTTTATACATATGATATGATCACATTTAACATTGAGAACTTGTACCTGTGTGTGACACATTTTGATTCTTATTTTTCCCCTTTCCCCTGCCCTCCCTACAACCCTTGCCCCTCTGTACATAAGCTTTATCTTTTTAATTGAATTATTTATCGGTACATTGTATATACATCTCACAATCACACATAACATTGGGGAATTTGTACCAGTCTATGACACAAGTTAATTCTCCTTTTTACCCACATCCCTACCTACCCATACCTCCCCACCCCCTATATACATGCTCTTTTATTTTCTTTCAGAATCATATTTATTCCTTGCCCTCATTACCTTCCCACACCAGATTTCCTTGGGAAATTTCCCATTCTACAGAAACTGTCATACTTTCTAGAGCTCATTTACATCTACAGGTGCTCATATCAAAGAGAAGATCCAGTATTTGCCTATCTGTGATCTATTTATTTCAGTTATGAGTGTGTCCTCCAGGTGTATCTGTTTGCATATAAGTGAATGAATTTTGCATTCTTTTTTTTACTTTCCCATACCCACCTTTACCCTCTTCTTTTTGCATATTTTCTTCCTGTTTCATATTAAAAATATTTGTTGAATAACTATCCTAGACAGACACACCCACAGTGAGCTTTACTAATTGCTAGCTGTCTCTTAATAATCAAATTACCATCAATATTAACCTTCACACAGTATGTAGATGTTCTGGGCCCTTGAGTCTGTATCTCTTGTGATTCTTCTAATTGTCTTATAAGAGGATATCATTCCCATAAAATCAAAAATATATTTTAAAACTGTTGAATAACTTTGTGATTAAACACTAATAGGTGAGTTGTAGATCTGAGCAAAATCCACTATCAGTTTTTGTTGCTGTAAATAGATTTCTTTTTTTCTTTTTTTTTTTTTTTAGACAGGGTCTCGCTTTGTAGTTCAGGCTGGCCCTGAGCTCACTATGTAGCCCAGGCAAGCCTTGAACTCAGCAATCCTTCTGCCTCTGCCTCCCGAGTGCTGGGATTACAGGTGTGAGCCACCATGCCTGGCACTATGGTATGTGGTATTGATTGCTGGTGGGCATGAGTCACCACACCCAGATTTATATGTGGTTACCAGGATCAAACTCAGGACCTTGCGCTTGCAAGGCAGACACTGGAACCACTGAGCTAAATCTCTGGCCCACCATAAATAGATTTTAATAAGCAGGCACATGAAGTGCTAAAGCATTTGGGATTGGAGTATCAGAAAACCCTAACATCCCATCTTAGGTCCGTATCCACTTGATCTTCAGAGAAAATTGCTCACAGTCCCTTTCTGTGAGAAAGAGGGCTGTGACCCCCAGATCAGAAACTAAAGGTGTGACTTCATACTTCCTCAAAGTTTGAAAAGTTAAAAGTTAAGATCGAGAATGCATAAAGTGGTGGTGCTCTGGTGCCTTATGATGTTATAATCAGTTTCAGAAACACAGACACTGATGTCCTGACCCTTTGTCACTTTGTTTTTCATTGAGGATACAATGACTTTCTTTGTCTCTCTTGATCAGTCTTGGCTTGAAATCCATTTTGTCTGCAAATAAAATAGCTACCCCTTCTGCTTTCCAGGTTCCTGGCGCATGGAGTATTGTTTTTTAGCCTCTGACTTTCAGTCTGTAAATTTCTTTTTGAGTTAAACCTGTCTCTCATATACAGCCTCTAATGTATCCTATAAAATGACAAACTTGCAAATACTGATTTCCTGTCTTTAACTGTATGAACAAGATTTGTAGTTATATACAAAATCCAAAAGAAACAGGAAAATTGTATGCAGTAAACACCCCATCAATATGGCAATTTATCCTCAGAGGAGAAAATTTAAAAAGGATTAGGGAAAAAAACTAGAGGAAACAGAAGAAAACAAATAGGTTAGAAGCAAGACTATAGGATAAACAAAGAAACAGAAACAAGAACAGAGCAAAACAACAAAACTAGAAACATGTTCTCACTTGTATACAAAGAAGAACAATCAAGATAAAGAGAAAAAATAAATTAATAAAAATGAAAAAGCAGATAAAAGAAAAAAAAGCAGAAAAAAAATGTCCACTTCAGGGCATGGCTGTACTGTCACTAGTTTTTTGGTGGAGGCAGCCACAGCCCAGCAAGCCAGCAGTAGAACTATGGTAGCTTTGGATAATCCCACCAAGCTCAAGCTTTTAGTTCCACTGAAGTTCAGGCTTCTTTTGGTTTCTGTCTGTGAGGGTGGGAAGTGAGTTTTTCAGCTCATGATGCTGTACTCAGCTGCACCTCACTCTGACACTTGGTGCCCACTAGATGGAGCCAACCTGCCGCTGGTGAGTCCTGACTTCATTTGGTCTCTTTCCAAAATGGCAGTTATCCTCTGGGGCAAGGGGTGTGTGTCTGAACCTAAGTAACTCACCAGCCCCTGTTGCGGAAGCATCCACTGCTCCATCTCCTGTATGTTTTGTGATAAAGGCCTCTGGGATTGCTGGTAGCTACCATGTCTCTGTGGGTTTGAGCTGACTTATGGGGCGCAAGGCAATAGTGCCTTTTGCCATTTCCCTCTTCTGTGTTGTGGTCGCTGTCTTTATTCTACCTGTGGGTTCAAATTCCAGCTGGAGATCTGTGCTGGCTCCCAGGGACTGGCCTCCCTTCTTCTTTTTGTGTGCCATATTCTGGCTTCTGGATTCTAAATACTGCAAAGGCCATTTATCTGGTGCTCACCATTCTACCATCTTCCTGAAAGTCTGTAATGATAATTATTAAAAATGCACAAAAAGTTAAAAATATGTAGAATTCTAAAGGTACACTGTAGTGTTAATACCTCCAAACCATAAGGAATAGGTTTAGTAGATAATAGAAAGGAGTCCTATTGAAGATTCTTCTTGAAATTTTGGAAAAAACTAAAGTTCTGAGAACTAAAGTCTGAGAAATTGCTTTTGCTAGAAGAATATTTTCTGTTTCAATATACACTTGTTTCTCTAATTTTTAACTGGTGGCTTTGGAAAAAAGAAAAACTAGTAGAGCTTGGAAGCTTATTTTTGTTAAATAATAATTCAGTATTTCAAAGTATTAAGATATTAAGAAAAAATTTAATCTAGAGAAACTATCTTAGAAATTATAAGTGATCTCTTGAAATAATTAGAAACCATCTCTATGAGAATGTTGTTTACTAATAATATTATGCCTTCAGGCTTCTCTTTGAAAATGATTTCAAGATAGTTGTCTGTTACATGTTTTAAATTGAAATTCTTGTCAAAGTTTATTATCTTAGAATTTGGCACTTATTGAGAAGGACCTTTCTTTTAGAGGTCAATAAATACTTCTCAAAATTTTGTGTAAACATCTGTTTTTTTTTTTTTATGGGAGTTGAGAGAAAAGCCTTTGCCTAGTTACTGAAATAAGGAATAAAATATTTTATTTGTTATAATTGGAAGTAATTTCAAGAAAGCCTTTTATGTTTGTTATAATTACTCAAAATAATGGATTCCTGGTACATTATAAATGTTGTAAATATATTTTTAATTTATAGTTTATATTTTATGATGAATATTTTTTTCTCACAGAGCTTATCAAAACACAATAGAAGCAACATTGGAACTGAGGGTGGACCACCTCCTTTTGTGCCTTTTGGACAGGTAATGATAATCATGTTAGCAGATTAATTTCAATCAGGAAAAGTGGTTTTTATTTATATTTAAGCTGTGCTTAGTTTTGTGCTAAACTCTTTATTCAGAAGTCATGGAATTACATGGAAATAGTGAAGTTCAAGTGATTTAATAGTTTTGCCATTCGTCTAATGATTGAAACACCTAAGAACCATATATGAAGAGCAAATTACAGTTCATTAAGATGGGGTAAGGGAAAGGTGTTGTTTTTGTTATTTTTAATAAGAAACTCAAAAGTAAGCAGGTAAACATAGGCTGTAATTTCATTCCAAGATTCTGTTCTTCTGCCTCAATCTGAATACCCATCTTTGTCAAGGACTTAATTCTATTTCCAGTTAATAATTTCCTTTTCAGCAGTAGCAGCCCTGCTTCTTATACATAAACTACACATTTTTGTCTATTTATATTCAGCCTCTTCTTGCTGCAGAGTGCTATCTTGAGCTACTTCCTGAGCTGGCCAGATGTCAGATCCTCAATATGTTCAACATCAGACTGTATTTGTGTCATTGTCCTCTGGCCCTCTGTGTCTTATCCCAGATAAATCTGAGAATAAACTCCGTAGCTGCTTGTTCTTCTCATGATACACCAAACTTTATCTCTCTAAAATAACCCCTGTGAAATAATTCCTGAAAAAAAATTGTAGCCATAAATGGAAACGGTTGATATTCTGCTTTGTATTTTTTTCTTAATTTTTTTTGAAAGTTCTGGCAGAGAGTGAGGGTAAGTTGGGGACATAAATAGGTAGTAAAGACTTAAATTTTGACAGCAAGTTTTATTTTATATTTAAAAATATTTTGCTATATAAAAGATGTACTTATTAGAAAATAAATGGGCTGGATCAGTTGACTGGAATCCTTCAGAAAGAAGGATCTCCATAAGATCTAGTGAAGATTAAATTCTTACATCATGGCTATTTGGAAGTATTTTAAACATATGCTTATTTTTTTCCCTGTCTTTTGGAACAAGAGACATTCAAGAAAAAAAGAACTGAATTCCTATCATGTGCTCCATGTTGGTATTATCCTATTCCAATAAAATCCTCCAGAGTGAAAACAAAATGTAGATGTTCTAACAAGGTTTCATTTGAAAATAATGACATATTTGTGAGTCTTTGCCCTCAAATGTTTTTGTGATATATTCTTTCATAAATTAAGATATGAGTGATCTTTTTCTAGAAAGACTTATTATCCAATTATTTGAAGTGTGTTTTAGAACTTTTGGAAGTTAAGAAGTGTAACAAAAGTTAGTTTCAGGCCAGAGATTTAGCTCAGTGGTTTGGCACCTAAACAAGCGCAAGGTCCCTGGTTTGATCCCTGGTAACCACATAAAACAGTACCTTGAACAATCAGTATCACATACCACAGTGCCAGATTCATGCCTATAATTCAAGCACTTGGGAGGAAGAGGTAGGAAGGAAGATTGCTGAGTTCAAGGCTTGCCTGGCCTACATAGTGAGTTCAGGGCCAGCCTGAACTACATAGCAAGACCCTGTCTCAAAAAAAAAAAAAAAAAAAAAAAAAGGGACAGAGGGTTAGCTCAGTGGTTCCGGCGCCTGCCTTCCAAGCGCAAGGTCCTGAGTTCGATCCCCGGTAACCACATACGATGCTGGGCGTGGAGACTCACGCCCACCTACAATCAATACCACATACCACAGTGCCGGGCATGGTGGCTTACGCGTGTAATCCCAGCACTCGGGAGGCAGAGAAAGGAGGTTTGCTGAGTTCGAAGCTTGCCTGGTCTACATAGTGAGCTCAGAGCCAGTCTGAACTACAAAGCGAGACCCTATCTCAAAAAAAACAAAAAA
>PVIC010034068.1:0-19774 GCA_004025085.1 Thryonomys swinderianus
TGAGAAGCCAAGCTCCTAACGGCCCTGGGAGTCTCCCCGATACCCCCGGGTGCCACCCAGCCCACACTACAGAGAGAGAGTAACTCTCTTTCAAGCCTTTTGACTTCTGCTTGTTCTAAGGAATAAAAGAAAAAAAACACTTTGGGAAAAATATCTTTTGAAAAGTATGAACTTTTGACTGAGTTCCAGATTGATTCTAGACCCTGAATCTTTTAAAACACCTTTCCCAAGATACAGTTCAGAATCAATAGGAGACTTAAAAGGTGTGTACTGGGAATCTTGCCATGGTGATAACATTGCTAAAGTATGCTTCATACATCCGAGGGAGAAGAAAACATATACAAACAACTATTTCTTTCAAACTCTATTGTATTTAAAAGAGAACTGCTTCTGTTACATGTTTGTTGTTCGATGGTTAAAATGGAGAACTGCTTCCTTTGCATGTTTGTTGTTTGATGGTTAAAAATGCACTATGAATTAAGCAGACTTTCAGAGATGTTAAGTAAGAACCAAGATATGTCATACAGGTACAAATTCTCAGTGAAATGTGATCATAGTGTATCCTTAAGATGTACCAGTACATTCAATTCATTGGTGGGGGGGCAGATTCCAAGCCTTTGAGTCTTCCAAGGTCCGACTGTTTCTGGATACAGGAACTTGTGTTAGTGAACAGAGAGGCTCCTTCAGTACTAAAAATACATACCTGGCAGTGAAATGTGCACAAAATCTCATTTGTAGCAATTATCAGAGGGGTTCTCTTTAAATACATAATAGGAAAACCAGATTCTGTCTAGAATTGGCATCATCCATAGGACTCCTCTTTCCATGTACTCATGGCACCTTAAATCATTCTTCTATGCACACTGAGAAGCCTTCATGTGTACATCTTCCCAGCATTTGAAATGTTCATGGAGTTCATCAAGTTGATTGGGAAAGGGTGGCCTTGCGGAAGTTTAGCTGTCTGATTCATTCTGTCCAGGAACTAGGGAAAGTAGGAGAAGCTAATTATTACATTATCAGCTCTGCAGAATTCAGCAACTGATTGGTACACAGAAGTGCATATGAAGATACCAGGGGTTTGGAAATGCCTAGACATTTACTGGAAAAAAAATCACGGCACTTCAAAGATAGTAAGTTGTTCCTGAAGCATTTATTTTCTTTCAAAATGAGTCTACAAAATTTTATATGAATCACAAAGTTAACTGTTATACTAAAGGAATAAAACCAATATAGGTTATGAGAAATCTTTGAGTATGGTTATTTGCCATAATCTTGTGGGATATTTTTATTTTGCTGTGCTTTTTTTTTTTTTTTTTTTTTTTTTTTGGCAACAGGTCTTGCCTGACCTTGAACTCGCATGTGCCAGGACTATAGGTGTAAGCTACCATGCCCAACTTCTTAAGAATTGTTTTTATTATTCTTCTCCAATTCTAAAACCGTTTTAGCTATTTTTTGAAGATAACATAGGTGGAGAATATAAAATAAATGAACTCATTAATGGTGTGTATGACCCCAAATCTCTGTTGTCACTAGTATCAGTTTTACATTCTCGGCTTAACTTTTAGCTGGAAGCAAGGCTGACTGATGAGAGAAAACTGAGATGGTGCAAGCCACAAAATGAGAGGAGCCTAGTCTCTGAGAGTTCCTGAATAACCACTTGAACATGTTTTTATTTTGTTATAGTATCTTCGCTTGTGCTCCAACAGGTACATTGTTAGAGTATTGTTTATTGAGGTGCTCATGTTGTGCTATTTCTCTGATACTTGGATTTTATTTCAATTCATTTCAATTCAGTGCTTAGTGATCTGATAACAGGCTTTTCCATCTGGCCAAGATAGCCTGATAGGGACTAAACTTGTCCTCCATCTTAAAATAACTAGGAAAACAGATAATATACAGAAAACAATGATTCGTGAGACACTGGACATTAGGCAGTCGAGAACAGTGAACCCTCTGAGCTGGAAAGCACTGAGTTGAACTCTGTGGTTGCCCTAGATTACTGTTTGAGGGAAAGCCTAGCTCTTGTGGAGGAGGAAAAGAACCAGCAAGTGTGTGGTGGGGTCCATGATTTGAGAACAGAGGAGAGGAAAAGAGGGGAGGCGAGAGGGGAGGGGAGGGGGGAAGGATTTGCAGAGGGCACCTCATCATGTTCTAGTTGAGAACTGATGAGAGCATGTCTAGAAGGAAACTGCCCAAGGTTAGGGACATATGCCATCAACACAATTAGAGACTGAAAGTGTCTTTGCCCAGAATGGAAAAGTTGGAGGCACAGAGTGCTGTGCCGAGTCCTCAGAGGTCCCTTGCTTCATTAGGTGGATTTTTCATCCTTGTCTAAAATCCACTCTTACCTTACTCAGCATATCTTAAAAGCAAGACCTGAAATGACCAAACTCTTTCCAAGTAATGTGACCACGTTCCAGATGATGCTCACAAACTCTCACTAGGATAAAATCACCTAGTAGCCAGCACAGGGAAATGCTCAAAGCCCGGAAAGAAGTCAGAGTTCACTGTCCATGCCAAGGAGCTTAGAAACAACTACAAGGGAAAGAAGAACTGCCTGGAACTGCCCTAGATCTTAGAAAAAGGCTGTTATGATTAGCAGAGAGAAGACATTCAAAGAGGTCTTCCATGTGTGTTTTGTATGTTCAAAGATTTCAAAACACAGAAGAAACTAAAAATGTTAAATAGTAAGTGAGTTGTTGAACAAATAATATTCAGACTGAATAGAGATCAGGAAGTTGAAGAGTGAGTCAGATAGGATATTTATCCAAGGAAACCAGAGGCTGAGAGGTGCAGAAGCTCATGTTTTTTTTTTTTTCAATTGAATTGTTTATTGGTATACTTTATATATAGCTCACAATCACACACAACATTGGGGAATTTGTACCAGTATATGACAAACAAGTTCATTCTCATTTAGCTCACGTCTTAGTAGAAGAGAAATCAGGGTCTGAGTCAGGGACAGAGACAGCAAGGTGAGGTCATGACACCTCCTGAGAAACGGTTCCCATGTTCTTAGACTCTCAGGCTTTTGCTTTATTTCTTGGAGCCTGGATGGCTTGAGTATGTATCATACCTGCGTGACTTAGGAGAAGTGAAAGCATGCCCTTGGTAATCTCAGTTTTGGAGTCAGGCAGTGCCGTAGCTCCTCAGGGTCTTTGCTGGCCAAGTCGGGGATCATTTTGTCCTCGAGGAATTCCATAAAGTCAGTAGTGTGAACTGCAAAGCAGTATTTCTCACCTCAACCTCAGATATTCCTGAGCACTTTCCGATGCGCTGAGCATGTCTTCAGGTTCTTTGCTTCTAAGCAGTTCAGGACGCTTCTGCTGCTCCGCATTCATTGTTGAGTGACTTATCTAAGTTATTGGGAAAACATTTATTTACTAGGAATTTAAAGTCTTAAGACAACGAACTGTGTCATGATTGCATTGGTAAAAGAATTTGACTATTTTGTATGGCTTTTTGGAAGCGTATGCAAGAGCTTGAAGTTTTCAGTTTCACAAGAACGGGAAAGCCCGGAGAAAAGCTGCATGACGATGGTGTGGGAAGAGGCTCTGGTGCTGCAGAGCAGCAGGAGGCAGGCCTGGCCTGATCGCCACAGCTATAAAATGGCCTTTATGTCGGCTGCAGACCGAAAGCAGCTTTTGATTCCCAGAGCATAAATGCTTAAAGCAAATATTTATCCTTAGGACAAAATGGGAAGAAACTAAATTTCATTTAATTAAAAAAATTGCATTATAGGAAATTCAGAGATGATTCTTATTTCCTACATTTTCTTTTTATATTGGGGCAAGTACAGAGAACAAGGAAACTTGTGGCCATGATTTAAAAGGCTTTCCCTTGGAAAGCATTATTTGTGGTATGGATCATATATTATTTTTGGAATCTTGGTCCTCTTTGTATATAAAGGTACTTTCTCTTGGCCTGACTTGCATGAGATGTTAGGAGTCACTAACACCTCCTGATATTTGTTGAAATTGCACACACACAGCTAGGAAAAAAATAACATGTCAAGGTCTTATCTAGAAGAGCAAATTTATAAAATCAGAGTAAATGATACAAACTTCCAAACTGAGATACCTACAAGTATGGTAGTTCCATGTTCAATGAAAAGTAAATATTGGGTTTACTGAATTACTTTTCTTTTACAGAATAAGCACATGATATTCAAGTCATTCATATTTTGGGGAAACTTTAGGAACATTACAGTGTGTTCAGTTATTAAAAACGAGACATGAGCTACTACCGATATTTGATTCTGGTATTTCATTTTCATCAAATTCAATTTTCACCTGAATAAAAATCAGTTCTTCAGTTACATGGTTGAGATATTTCTATGTTTGCCTTATAATATCCAACTTTATTCCTTTTACTTTCTGTGCTCAGCGTCCAGCAATTCCATCTAAGTAGAGAAATGAACATATGTATAGCTTTGCGGTGTTCACTACTTCTTACAGCTTTGTCAATTCAGATCTTGAAAGCCCATAAATGGACATTTCATGCGTGCACATGGGAATGCGCATGTCATCTTCTTCCTTCCTAGGATGGAAGAGAATAAGCACACCAAGCTGGCTCTGAATACTGAAGGATAGATGAACACTTTCCGTCAAAAATGTTGCTTGCTGTAAGGCAGGTGTCTGACCATTGGGCTCCAGACATTGGAAATCACCAAGCAAGTTGTCATTTTTTCTGTAATTACCCATGTGTGACTTTAACCTGGCAAGTTTCTTGGAACCAATGACAAATGATTTCTGTTTATTCTCTGTGCCTTCTGACGTGTGCCCTTTCTAGAAGACATGCATCTGGAGTCCCATGGCCAGCCTTATCCTTATTGTGTCAGGCGGTGGCCTCTTCCACACACCCACACTGAGCCCTTTCTAGAAAACCTTCATGGCTCATCGCACTGGGGAAACAAGAGCTTCCTTTTTTCCCAAGGGAAACCAGGTGGCTTTGGTAGAGAGTTCTACTCATCCAAGATAAGCCCAGAAATGTGGGTTGGAGGGAAGAAGACAACGGTGTGTGGTTCTGAGGGAACGAGATTGAAGGAGGCCACTTACGGAGTAAGCAGGGAAGGAGGTCAGCTCCAGTGGGACCGGAGAAAAGGCTCATGAGGTCTTGGATGGGGCCAGCGAGCCAGGAAGGCTGGGGGAAAAGTGCAGGGGAAAGTGCCTGCCGGAGGATAGACCAGGGAGAGCCCTGCTCTTGTGTGTGGCATCTTGGTATGAATTTGAAGCCGTCTCTCCTTCAGGTGCAGATAGCCTGGTGTTGGCACACGCTGCTTTAAGAGCCAGGCTGGCCAGAGGCCTCCCCAGCCCCATCTGCCTCTGATGTGAGGGGCCCTGTCTGCAGAGCACTCAACAGTTCTGTGCGGTTGCCTTGGGACGTGGGGTTTCTCTGAACTGGAAGAAACAAATGCTACTTTACCAGATTGCTCCTTCTGTGCTCAGTGTTTTCCTCAGATAAGTCAATATTGCCTCCATGTGGACCCAGAATTTCTACAATTCTCTACCTTAACCCTCCATTTTCCCAAGACTGTCGACTTGGGCCTGTGCTGTTGGCCAGTCTTTCTCTGAGTGCTGTCAGCTCATCATAAAATGAGGTCACTGAACTCTGTCAGACACAAGCTTTTCTCCTCAAATGTGCAAATTAAGTATGTTTCACTCAATAATGGTGGTAGTGAGGCGCTAAGAGAAGGCAAACAGAAAATTCAATTTTATAATACTACTAAAGTCAGCTGTAATTGAGGGAGGTCCTTCCTGTGAGTCAGGGGCTTTGGTGCTTTGTTGTATAATCAAATTTGTGTGATTGAATAATAAAATTAAATGAAAATATTTAAGAAACATTCTTATAGGAGGGCAAAATTAGAAGAACACCATTACTGTAAACACTGCATATACCATAAATTTGTGTGATCACATATGAAATTCTAGAAATAGGAAAAGAAAAAAATGAATACTATTATTATAGGGAAAACACAGTGTACCTAATTATCATTCTTCACAAGTCCCTTCATGAGTCGAAGGGATTGACTTCTCACAGGAAACTGGTACTCTGGGAGAAGTTCAGTAGGTTGACATTGACTTTCTGAAGCCTCAAGAGCATGTTTTTTATTTTCCAAATATAAGGAACTAATAACCCAAAAGATTTTTCTCTGACAGCACCCGGAGCTTAAAAATCTTGTCAGAATTTTATTTCTGTAGAAGTTCGTCTTCATGGTGTGACCCATTCTGATTATACAGGCATTTCTGAGAAACATCATTTAGTAGATACCATGCCTACATCAGTGAAAGATGTATTAGTGTTGGATTTTTGTTTGTTTTGGAGACAGGTTCTCACTATGTAGTTCAGACTGACCTTGGGCCCTCTGTGTAGCCCAGGGTGGCCTCTACCTCACAGCAATCCTCTGCCTGAAGCCCCAGAGAGCTGGGACTACAGGTGTGCACCACCCTGGCCAGCTAGCATTGGTTTTTTCCAGGTGCAGATATTGGAAGACTATTAATATCCTGTTCACATGTCCTCATGGAACGTATTTGAATTTCTCAAAGGAATGGATTAAAAGACTAGTAGGGTTTTTCTTATTATGGAACACATCTACCAAATATTATTTCTCATTTCTTTCACTAAGGTCTATGGTCAATATGGATGGATTTGTTGGAGAGTAATTTTATGTATGGTGCTTTCCAATATAGACACAGTACTTGAGAGAGCAGAAATATTTTCTTCTTCGTCACATGGAGGCATTTTAATAGTGATGCAAAGAAAAAGGAAATGGAAGTCAAAGCGGAAAAATAAGAGAAAGATTAGGCTTGGGAGAGGGGGGGTTGGAAATGACAGAATATGGATGTTAGTGACGGGATTTGGGTATCAAGATGCGGAGAAGCTGTGAGTGTTGATGACGTGGTGCGACACAGAGATGCAACAGGTGCGGCAAACTGTGATCACACTCAGCCGAGGGGCACGTGATTGAGTACAGAAGATTTTGCGTTGGAAGAATTTATTTGGCAGGACTGAACTAGCCAGCTTAACTGTCAGGAGATTACCTGATGGATTTATTATCACAAGAAACTATAATGGCTCCAAGACAGAAGCACTTCTGTGTACACCTGTTGCTCACTTAACCCTGTAGGAAATACACATGTGTAGCTCATCCAGAATTATGTTTATTTTACTAAATAATTTTCAGTTTTTTCCCACTCACTGAAGAACTTACATTTTTCTGTTATACAATCAGAAACGCTGAATCCGGGTAGATGTCAGTGGTTGACTTTATGACTGACTTTAATCTATCACATTATGCTTGTTTAAAATAGAAAATGAGAGGGCTGGAGGTTTAGTTCAAATGGTACCATGCCTACCTTGGAAGCCATAGGAAATGAGGGCTGGGATGTAGCTTAGTGGTGCTGTGCCTGCCTGGCAAGCACAAGATCCTAAGTTGGTCCCTGTACCACAGGGAAAAAAAAGACAAGAAATGAAAACTAAAACATCTATGTTCATGGATTGGAAGAACCAATATTGCTAAGAGTACCCAAAGCAACCAGTAAATCCAATGACATTTTCATCAAAATACCAGTAGTTTTTTTCATGAAAGCTGAAAAAAAAATCCTAAAGTCTGTGTAGAACTACAAAGGATCCTGAATAGTCAAAGTAACCTATAAATAAATAATAAAGAGGTGGTACACTGACTTCAAAATAAACCAAAAGGTGTACTAACCCTAAAAAGCATGGTGGTATTGACATAAACACATACAGACTGGTGAAACAGAGTAGAGGGATTGCAATTCAACGCACACATCTAGAGCTGATGAATTTTCAAACAAGATGCTAAGAATTTGCATTTGAGAAATGACAGTTAGTGGTGATACACTATTTTCTTGCAGCCATTAAGGTTGACTTACATGTCTGATAACAGAAGATGACTATTGGTCCCTGGCTGTATCATTCACCTTTGCAGTGCTTTTCCTTCCATTGATGCTCTGTGCTAATCCATGCTCTGTGTGTGTGTGTGTGTGTGTGTGTGTGTGTGTGTTTCCTTAGCTTGGGAGCTTCTTGAAGATTAGTAAAACACAATTCTGGGTAGGCTGTGGAACTGGGACCTTTGTTAAGATATCTGGCCCCTCAATCCTTCGTCTCTGGCATTGTCCTCTCCTCTGCTTCCAGTTGTGATAAACTATAGTCCATCACATTCTTTTGTCATGATATTCCTCCTATAGAACCGCAAATCATGGGCTTCTGAATCCATGAGCTGAATAAATCTTTCCTTTAATTTTCAGAAGCGAGGTATTTTGTCTGGCAAAGGCAAAGCTGACTAATACAGAAAATTGGTGTGGGGAGTGGGGCCACTGCCGTGTGTATAATTGACTATGTGTTTAAATGCCCTTGGAACAGACTTGAGGGGTGAGTTCTGAAAGGTTTGGAGATATGGGATAGAGGAGCCCTAGAGTGGTGTAAGCAGAGTCTGATGGGTGATTCTGGGACTTTGTAAATAGTTTTTCATTTTTAAAGAGGTTCATGGCTAAAAGTTTTATCTTGTGGCTCAGAAAAGACTTTAGAAAATGTTGAAACATTTGAGAGTTTGCAGAAGGGATTACTGTGTTCGCAACTGTTCTCAATATAGCAATAAATTGTTAGTTAAATTTTTACCTTGACTTGTGTTTATTTGGAGATTAAGTGTGGTTTAAGAAAATGTTTCTGGCTGTCAAATTGACAAAGGGTGACATGTGGTGGTTAAGCTAATTGTGTGAATTTGATTTGTTTAGAAGCCACTGAGTGGATTAGTAAAGCATTTCTGTGCACATGTGTGTGCGTGCACGCGTGTCTGTGTGTGTGTGTGTGTGAGAGAGAGAGAGAGAGAGAGAGAGAGAGAGGAGAGAGACCACAGGCCTGTGTGTAAGCTGTGCAGTCTTGAGTATACGTATTACATATGCTCCCTTACCCCTTCCTCTCTAGCCCTGTCCCCTTGTTTGGAATGAGCAGCTTTGCTTCCTCTACCATGACCTTCTTACCTTGGAGCCAGCTAAGCATGGACTGAATTCTCTGGAACTTTGAGTCAAGTAAATCTCTCTTCCTTTAAATTGCAGATGCAAGGTGTTTTGTTCAGCAGTAGATAACTTGACTAATACAGACAGCGTAATGTCTTCATATTCCTTGCTCACTTCATTTGCCTATTCACATATCTGTACACTTATTTCCTTACCATACATGTTATGATATATTTTCAGTATTTTCCCTTCACTTACCATATACATATATATGCTATTATACGTTGTGTGGTGTGTGTGGACACACAGACACACCCCAAAACACCTCTGACAACGTGTCTTCCCACACACTGAATGGCAAGATGCAGTACGTACTTTGCCAATTTGGAGGATTTCCCACAGTGGTGTCTTCCAAGACCAAGCCTGCAAGGAGGTGCATTTGCATATATCTACATGGTGCATTTGTGAACCATGCTCAGCTGCTGGATCTTACTGTATTTCTGAAAAGAGTGCAACATAGTGAAGTCAAGTGTCCCAAGATTATTTAGATGTGCATTGACAGAGATGGAATCTCAAATCGTTAATCTAATGTTTTTTCTGGCTTTTATTTGGTGAGTTAATCTTCTCTGCCCAAGGTATGCTAGGATTTAATCTTATTTACTGGGCTTTGGCCTAGGAGGGTCAACACTAGCCGATCTTAGGGAGAGAACATGTCACTTGGAAAAGACGTCTTTGGCAATATCTTGAGCAAAGTGCAGTACTTGCTTCTCCTTTCTAAGGGCCGATGAAGGGAAGAGTGACCTGCTTTTGAAGTACTGAAGGTTTAGGACAGGGATGGTGAACCTTTTAGATGTTTCAGTGGAAATGAACAGCCAGCTGCAGCACAGATGCTGTCGGTTCACCACTATTCATTTAGGAGAATTTTAAGGTTCAAGACTTAGGTTCATCATCATGCGACTGTCTCTTTTGTCAGAGTCTCATTGTTTCCCAGCCTGGTCTCTGAGGTTACACAACAGAAATCATTTTGTTGGAACTTAACTGCATCTGGAGCTCAGTTACTCTAACAATGAACTCCTTTGCCTAGTCTTCAGTTTTCCCTGTGCCTTTGCTGCAAGAAATAAGAGTTCCCTGTTATGGTGTCCCGGAGGTGCCTTGATCTTCTCTTAAATTTTGCTACTTGTCACTACACTGGCTTTGTGATCACCTTTTCAAAAGCATCAGTAGTGCTTAACAGTGGCCATTGGATTCCACTTTCCTAGAGTTAATATTCTCCTCACATTTCTTAAATGCTGATGTAATCTGTATTAGCTAATCTGTCTCCTTGCAACAGCATGGCGGCCCAATTTAACAGTAGTGAAAACTTCGTAATTCTATCACCGTCTTGTGCCTGACTCTACCTGCCACCAGTGATGGGATCCTTAAGCGCCATCCAGATTGCTGGGTTATCCATCTCTTAAGATCTCATTTAGAGTCTGATAAATGGGCTACTCAGCACAAACTGTCACAGTTCATTTTCTCTGGAAACCAAGATCAGGATGCAGGACACTTATTAGAACCTGCTCCTGAGATTGATAATCTGTAGAAGGCAAAGAGAGGAAAGAACAGGTAAAAGGAGAACTTGATTGGTGATACAACCCAACAAAGGCTTTAGCCAATATCATGAGAGTATTGGAGTTGGGCTGGTCCCCTAGAGTTGCCAAAGATAGAGATGGGAAGTGACCCTGGGTAGAGCCTCCACTCCCATCCTTGGTCAGACAGCGAGTGGAGGGATCGTCCAGAAGAGGCCTTGAAGGAAGTAGTTCGGTTCAGCTGGGGTAGTGGCCCCAGGACCAATATACATGAGCTCTCTTGTCCAGGCAGCTGATCTAGGAGCTGAGAAAATGAAAGCTTCATTCTTGGTGAAGGATCTGAGAACCACATCTCAATATGCAATATATGCGTATTTTAATAGAGGTAATTTAGTGGGAAGGCATGAAAAATTATTTTCTTCCAAACCCCAGTTTCCTATATGGTTGGTAACAGCCTCTATTTGAGGATGATAACCTCTAATTTCAAATTTAGTATAACACAAGAAATTAACACGTTATACAGTGCTTGTTTTTAGACTCAAATCTATAAAAGAAGGCACAGATGATTACACAGAGAAAAGACAATCTTGCTAGTTAGAGGCATTTGTTTAGAAATAGTTCAGAAATCCTCGTGCTTATCTATAGCACCAAGCAGACAAAATCAGTTGCTTATTAACAGCAAAACATGGAAGAAAGGCATACAAAAATAAATTATTAGGGTTATTTTGAACTTGGTAAAGAATCTTCAGTAGATTTTTTTTAACTTCTGTGCTTTTCTTCCATTGATTATTGAAGTCCTCTCTGCAACTTCTGTATAGCTTCGCACTGTCCTTCTCGAACCAGCAATCTGGTTTAGTCCTTGGTTGACTCCAGATGCGACAAAAATTCACTTGCCTCCTGGATCATTTCCTCTTACTGCCAGCTCCTCTTGGCCGATTTCAACAGCTGCTGCTAGGAGTCCACTGTCAACATTTTGGAACAGCTTAAAATGAGTTTAAAGACAGTTATTTACTGTGGCTACAGAAGGTGAAAATGTTGAAAATTGAGAACTCATATTCTTTTACATGAAATCCCAATGTTTACTTTTAGCTTTACATAATTATTTTAATATATCAGGGATGACATCTGTCTTTCTTCCCACTGATGGGCAACTGGGTCCAATTTAACTACAGCCAAATAACATGTTTCCCATTTTGCTGTATTTAATTTTAAAGAGAAAATGACAGTGATGTTGGGTTCAAGGAGTTAGGGAGATAGGTGGCTTGGGCCTATGATGGGTAAAATTAGGTTTGTATATAAAGTAGAACAGATGGTCACACAGGTACTTCTTAACTGAAAAAAATACGTATCTCTGCCTTTATTGTTTCATTATTTTCTTCTTACACAGGCCAGTGGTTTTGCCAGTTCTCAAATGAATGATAAACATAGTAGCCAGAGTCTGATGCTTCATTAGATGTTTTCCAATATCAACGATTCCTTTTTTCTTTCTCACTCAAACTTAATCTCTGGATCCCATAAGTAAAAGACAGAAAATTCATAAAATTAAGAAACCTTGAAGCCTGCAAACTGCTTAATTTTGGCAAAATGAAAAGGAACACCTAACATCTGGGTACTCCTCTGGTATTTCAGTGCTTTTGCTCGTTGATTGGTATCTTTTCCCTGTGATTGTGGAGAACCCAGTTCTCAGTGTCTAAAGGGAGTTATGCCCATTACCAGGCATCGTCCTCGAGGAAAGGAGTATGAGCTCTTCTATTATTAGTATGCTGATGGCCAAGTGCCACTCCATTACTTCACAGGGGAGAGGTGTGAGGGGTCTTGGCTGTTCTCTATTAGCAACATTAAATAGGATGTTAGAGGTTTTGCAAGCATCAAATCCTGTTGCTACATGGGATTGTTTAAAGCTAAATATACATTTTCACTGGGGTAAAAATATCATAACATGTAATTTGACTTTCTGAGAAAAGTGCACACAGATTTTGATGTAACTTATTTGGGAATAATAGTAGTTAATAGTCTCAATTATTCTTGTCATTGTTCCTCAGACAAGAGCAAATAGTATTTGTGGTAGATAGTAAGAGGACAGTAGATCTATAATATGGCTTTTTACTAAAAGCATGTTGAAAAAGGAGCCATGAAAAAAATCTAGAGAGAGGTACACTGATATACTAGTTATCAAAAGTCAAGCTCAGCATCAGAGACCTTTACTGTTTATGTGCAAATCTAAACCTCACATGGCTATATGCAAATACAAACATGTTTCTTATGAATATTTCATGTGCATTTATATATTGATGGAGTTGGATGAAAAAATAATTCTCTTGAGAAAAAAGGAACTCCAGCGTTATAGTTAAGCATGATTTAGTGGAAGGGCTTATCTAGCTGTCTCAATAGTGGCCTTGTTTTGAAAGGTCAGAATTGAGATTTCTTTCTGTCTCCAAGCTGGGCACGAATCAGGAATGGTGTGGAAATAGCTTACTCCTGAGAAACAAAGGCATTCACTTCCTTCTGAAAGAGTTATAAGAATGCTCATTCAAAAAATGCAACTCCCTGAAATTTCCAGGAGGGGAAGAGGTCACTGTTTGGTAGATTTTAGCATAAGAAAGGACAAGGTAATGAGAAAATTCTTAAGAAACCAGCTTTAGGGTATTCATGTGCTCAAGAAGATTATAATTAGGTAGATACAGATAGTTATTAAAGTAATAGCATGTTTGTTATGAAGGTTCAGCTACTTGTGACATTCACTTGTGACATTGGCACCAGCCTTGAGTCATCATGAGATAGGTCTGCAAGCAGTGATGTGGGGAAGGAAACTGACAGGCCTCACCTGCCTCTCTTCTGAACTTATTACTTACTTGGAAGGAGAGCTAAAAGGCTGCCACTGATTGGAGGTGTTTGGAGTGTGTGTGTTTGTGTGATTTGTTTTCTTCCCAGAAGGGGCGAATTGTTATAGACAAGTACGCTAGTTAGACATCTTGTATACAGTTAGGTAGGCTAGCTCTCGAAAAGCCCACAAGGAAGCCGACATGGAGTTTAGCACTACCAGAGGAGAAGACTTACCACCCAGGTAGGATAGACAACAGTGATTGCTCTTCTATATAGGCATCAGTCTGATATTCTAACTAGGTATCACTCTCCTTGGTGGTAGAGCAAGGGTCTTGACCCACCCCCTCCTGGAAGACTCCTGACCAAAAATCCTTGTAAGTTTATTATGTGATTTGTTTTCTCATTGGATCTCCATCTAGTCAGTATTACCTAAAAACTGTACTTACTGGTTGATCATGGTTTTGTATATTTTGTCATTTCTCATGTACCAATATTACCTAAGCAACTGTATTTGCAATGTTACTGGTTGACTGTAATTTTGTCCCACCTTAAATCTGCCTCACCTCCTGGCATTGTTCCATAAAAGCCCCCCTGAAAAGTGAGGTGAGTGGGTGTCTCATTTTCTCAGGCCACCCTTCTGTCTCTCTTAGGCAGAAGCTTTCTCAGTAAAGTTTTTCGTACTCTGAACCCCTGTCATTTTAAAATTCATTCTTCAATTTTAGAAAACATGAACTCGCGTTTCAGGTATCTAGCAGGTAAGGAGCTAGGCTTGCTCCCCTGTATCAGAATGACCACTGTTTTCAGTGTGGGTTCACAATCCGTTGGGTTCCAACCCTCTTCAGAGAGGGTTAAAATGCACTGAAGACAGGTAACAAGAATCAGCTGACCGTGTGTGCTCGGTCCTGTGATAGAATCCCCATTGACACATGCTCAGCAGGTGCACTCTGACCCAGATAGCCTGTTGGTGTCACTAGATTTCTACACCTCTGTACTTGGGAAGAGAAGTGTCTGCTCAACAGTTGTAACTGATCCATTTTTTTGTGTGCAGATGCTTTTGTTCAGATGCTTACGAATGCTGCTCCGAGGGTGATGGCTGAACTCTGTAGAGGTTACCTTTGGGGCTTTGTCTCTTTAGTCTTCTATAATTCATTTGTTGGTTGTAGGCCAAGATTTCTCAACCATTTGGATTAGATAATTCTTTGATGTGATTGTGAACATGTGTTGGAGGAACCTCTCCTGTGTGCAGTAAGGTATTTAGAGACTAATGTCTAGTGTGCTCTGCTACCCGTCATGACAACCTGCAGTATCGCCAGACATTGTCAGAGTCCCTTGGGAACACTAAGACAAACACAGTATCCATAAACAGTTAAATAATGAATCGTCTGCTTGTCAACTTCAACTCTACGGAGAGATCATAATACAGAGGTCAGTTTGAGATCCACTCTCCACATGCCTGAGAAAATTGTTCTCAATTACTGGGGCTTTTGATGTCCTTTATGTTTTCCATGGAAGGTTTTGCTCAGTCTTACTCTAGTCTCCAGTCCTCTGAATACAGTGAAGGCTTTCACACCTCCCTTCTCATGGGCGGGCTTTTGCTCATTCTCAGCCTCACTTACCAAGAGCCACTCAGCAGGACTTCCACCACATGTCTGGGATACGTGATGATCACACTGGGTAATGGCTTCCTGTCCATCAGTACATCATCCTAATTACCACCAGTGCAAGTGCTCTGGACAGGACCGCTGCCATGTACTCAGAGCAGCTTGGCTCCGTGTCTGATCTTTGGTCTCTTAGTGAGGATCCCTCTCCCCGGCTCCAGTGAACCTTCCCAGATGATTTCTAGTGACAGTCATCATGAGGCAGATGTTCTGGAAGACAGTGCCGAGATAGCACGGGGAGTCAGGGGTTTTATTCGGAATTGGCAGTGGTGAAGGTATGGGAGCAGGCGCACAGCTGTGCCATGTGAGAGGAAAGCGGTGCGGGCTCCTCAGTCCCCAGAAAACCCCAGGGGTGGATCATCGTTCTCTTTGAGTTGTGTTTGGCTAGGCCTAAGTGCTGGGGCATTGTATTCCACGCTGCTTGGTTTCCTCAGCAGGAGTCAGGCGGAAGGGCGTGGTTTCCTAGGCGTCAGCTCTCAGCACTGAGGATTGTTGACCACCTTCCGTGCAGTCCGCTAAAGTCCTTCCCGAAAGGAATTTCCTGCCTGCCACACTGAAGTGTGCTGTTTTACACAAGAAAACTCAAGACATCTTGGGCATCAGTATTATGGTCTACTTGTGTTTATTTCCCTTTCTTTTTCAGAATCTGTGAACAGTGATTTCAGTACTGAACTAGAAATGATGGCAAGAGAGGACGGCTGTGACCACTCATCAGTGCCACCACCTCCTCTTAGACAATGTGCCCTTTTTCATGGGGAGTCACTTTCTTAGTCTCCCTTTATGTATATTTTTAGCCGTTTTTTTCTTCTTTGCCTCTGTGTCTTATCATTTGTATCAATTTGGCTGATTGATCTTCATTTTTATAACTATTACCATTTAAAAAGTCTTAACTCTAATCAGTGTGCGGCCTCTGGTTCTTTTAGTCTCCCTTCCCCCAGCTCAGTCCTCCACCTGGACCCCTGCGTCCCCGGCCCGCTGACCTGGAGTTGGCCCTGCTGGTTTTCAGGCTGGCTTCACCCACCGCGGCCCAGCTTCTTCTCTAGCACACTGCAGTTCCTGACAGCCTCTCCCACGCACCGCGTTCGCAGAAGGGTTTGGTGTGGAGAGGATGAGAGGAGCCCATCTGGCACCCATGCTTTTTGTTGTGCCCTCTTCTGTTAACATTTCTTCACAGTCTGGCCTGTAGGGACTTACACGCTTAGACTCTCAGAGGGGTCTTCTCGGGCCCCAGGAAGACTCCATTTCATGGAGATGTCGGCATGCCAGAAGGTTGGTGTGGGGATCTCCTGGAGTTTCCATATTATATTAGTAATAACATACATCACATAATATAATATAATATAATATATAATATAATATAATTAATATAATATATATATAATATAACAATATAATATAACATGATATAATATGGAAACTCTGGAAGCTCTGATAATGTTATCTAAATGAAAAACAGGGACTAGAAAATTAGCTGAAGGAATAGAATTCCTTTACATCAATTTAGGGCTTCCACCAGATTATTCTGAATTACTTCTTAGAGGAGAACTTTTGTTGGGGCTCAGAATTTATTTTTTGGGTGGCACTATATTGAGAGAAAAGTTGCAGAGATGCTACAGGGATTGAATGGCTTGTTTAAAGCCATTTTAAAAGAAGTTTCTGGATGGGTGACCTGTTATCCCTTGAAAACTTTAGCGTCTTTTTCCTACAAAGCAGAAAGTTCTGCATACCCAGTACAAGAATGAATGTTAGTAAGATGACAGGACACATGGCCGCTGTATCCAGTACTGTTCTCAGTCCACCTTTCCCTTTGGCCAGTCGTCTCAGAACCGTGCTCCCTGATGAAAGAATGTAAAACTGCTGTTCAGGATCTGCTGAAAGGCTTCTCATCTATCAGTCTGGAAGCGTTCTTAGAGTGTTCCTAATTTTCACAACCAGACACGTTCTAAGGTTACCAGAAAAACACAGAATTGGTGAAATTTTATATAACACTAAAGCACAGTCTTCTTTTTGGGTTTTCTAGATGCTTTTCCATGATTAGATTTCGTTGACAGACCTTTGACAAGAAAGGTACGGAAGTGATACCATGCTCTTCTATTATTGAGCACACAATTTTATTTTGTCCCAATTTACTGATCATTTTCGACCATTTGATCAAAGGGACATTTGACAAGCTTCTCTGTAAAAAAACCTTTCTTTTCTTTGTAATGAACAAATATTTTGTAAGAAATTACTTTGAGATGGCACATTTCTTATTCTTCAACCAGTTTGCATTCTGTGTTTCACAATGGACTGATAGCTTCCTAGTTTATTTACTCAGTCATAACCTACGGTTATTGCTTATTTTCAATCTGAAACTGGTGGCCTCTTCAAAGAGCTTTCTGTGTGCTCTGTCACATCTTCATCTTCCTCTCATTATTTCCTTGTGCGCTGCACAGTGGAATACGCAAGGCTTGTCTCCCACGTCTGCCCCAGACGCCTTGGCATCAGCTGCTTCTCAGTGGGGATTGGGCTCCCTTGGTGGAGGCTAGAGAGTGGCCCATTCAGAGATGTTTCCCTGGGGACCACTGTGCTCCGTGGTGTTGAGCGTGCTGTTCCCAAACCTTCTCCCTCTTGAAATACATGGGTGAGCATGCGTGTTCACATGTCGATGTGAATTAATATCCATTTCAGTAAGTTTTTATAAAGATAGATCGAAAATCATAGGCTCATTCCTTACCTTCAATTTCAGCTCAACTCCACTTGAGTTTTTTGTCTGTTCATATGGATCTTCTTTCTGAAAATGAGAAAACTGACTTTCATTATATGTAATACACAAATAATATAAGAAGACTTTGGGTAAAATCTTTCCTTTGAACTTTGTAGCTCCCTTCTGTCACTTGCAGTGGCTCTTGCCCACACTAATTGGCTCTGAGACCCTGTAGGGAGCACCTACGCTGTGCTCTGGGCACTGCATGTGCGCTGGCCCTCCTTAGGCTGCCCCTCAAGTACGGGTTTGCTTCTTATCTGACCGGGCTCCTGATGGGCCACAGTTGGCCGCCCCTTCTTCATCCTAATTGTGCTCCAGCTCACCACCCAGAACAGCCCTCCAGTGCGCTCCCTCCTCACTGGGCTTTCCTTCTCAGGGGCTCTCTGGTTACCATGACTACGAACCCTTTGCCCTGCCTACTTCTGAGCAGACACTCACTTCAGCCCCATGAGGTGGCTTCTGTGTTAGAGAAGGAGAAGGAAGGAAAGAGGAAGTGGAAGAAGTGAAACACGGAGTTTAATTGCACTTTCTTGTGATTCACTGATAATTGACATCTGAATTTTTATAGCACCATATTTTAACTTGAAATTTCTACAGGTCTGCTGAGATCTAAAGATATTTTATTTCTGTTCATTGTTTCAAATTTTAAGACAAGAAGAGTGAAATGAAAGATCTTATCAATAATTACCTATGAGGATTTATTTTCTGCATAAGTAATGATCTTTTTATTACTCTCCAAATCTGTCTTTCTCCCTCTCATTCTCTTACATATGTTTTGGGAAGAAAAATGATACACCATAAACTCTGGAAAAATCACATGGGTAATCATTGACTAATACTGTGAATTTTATTTTCCAGGTAACAGTTATCTTGAGCACCATCTTTCAGTTATTTTCTAAAAGACCTAAACTGGAGGAATTAGGCAGTTTTTATTTAGATATTTTACAATATATATTTTGTAGCTTTTAAACATAAGAAATTTCTTTAATTGAATTGTTTTTCAAAATGGCTTTGAAAACCGGTACTATCTAAATGTCATTGTAAAATTAGTATTTGTTAATTTTTTTAAAAAAAATCTATTACTTCACAACCAACTGGCAGCCATTAATGGCAGTTTAACTTTAAGTAGCCTGATTTTTCTTTTCAAAGTCAGGGGCAGCTCTTCATTTCTGCTCACAGAATGAATTCAGAGCAAACTCAGGGGGCCTGGAAATGAAAGGGTTTGACAGAGCCGTAAAGTAGAACAACAAGAAAAGATTAACCACCAGTTTGCTTCCTAAGAACCCCCTTCTTAATCCCGTCATTTTCAAGCAGTGTGTGGCTGTGGAACCGCACGCCTCTGTCATGAAGGCTCCTGCTTAGCGGATTCCTGTCAGGCCGGAGTGGTACAGAGCTGCCCT
The DNA here is from genome assembly GCA_004025085.1 of Thryonomys swinderianus. NCBI lineage: Eukaryota > Metazoa > Chordata > Mammalia > Rodentia > Thryonomyidae > Thryonomys > Thryonomys swinderianus. Next base: position 19,174 of record PVIC010034068.1, read on the forward strand.
TTAGCGGCCATCTTTGTCTCCAGGGCTATTTTTATGACCTCACGGGAAGTGTGGTCCTCAAGGATAAACAATCTCCTTTTCACTATGACCACCCTCGTCTTGGAAGCACTTTTTATTCACGCTTAATTTCAAAATCATTTTTTCATCCTTTTCTAACCAATGAATAGCAACTTTAGCAGCAATGGATTGTTCACAGTAAATAATAGGTCCCTGAGACTCTGAGAGGGGCCAAGCTGGTCTGTGCTCTCCATGTAACCGTTGAATGGGGAAACGGGACACGCCCCCGGGAGTGACGACGCTAGGACAAGTTTTAGGTTTTAGTTGGGCTTCATACTTTTATGGCCAGTCTCAGTAACTCAAGTTCTGAGGTAGGAGTATAAATTAAGGTATAAGATGTTAATGTTGTAAAACTATGGAAAAAAACTATGAAACTTTTAAATAAAAATGAATAAAATATGTATTTTCCTCTTTCATGGACAGAGAATTTTGTAAGGGTGGAATACAGACATTTGTGTGAGTACTGGCTTTCCGATAACCAAAAGGGAAAGAGTGGCAGTGATGATAGAGTTTAGTTATTATGGAGTATGCCTGATGTTCTTTT
>PVIC010034069.1:0-19792 GCA_004025085.1 Thryonomys swinderianus
AGACAGGGTCTCGCTTTGTAGTTTGGGCTGGCTCTGAGCTCACTATGTAGCCTAGGCAAACTGCGAACTCAGCAATCCTCCTGTCTCTGCCTGCGGAATGCTGGGATTACAGGCGTGAGCCACCACACCCAGCACTGTGGTATGCAGTATTGATTTTTGGTGGGCGTGAGTCTCCACGCCCAGCATTGTATGTGGTTTCTGGGGATTGAACTCAGGACCTTGAGTTTTTGAGGCAGGCGCCAGAACCACTGAGCTAATCCTCCGGCCCATCCAAGATTTAACTATTATAAATTGTGTCGCTGTAAACATAGGTGTGCATGTATCACTGAAATATGATGACTTTAACTCTTTGGGAAGATACCTCAAAGGAGAATAGCTGGATCAAATAGAATTCCTACTTTTAGTTTTCTGAGGCTGTATTAGATTACATTCCCAGCAACAATGTAGAAAGGCTCCTTTTCCACCACAGCCTCACCAGCATTCGTTATTATTTGATTTCTTGGTTCTTTCATTCTTGATGGAGTAAGCTGGTATCTCAGTGTTGTTTTAATTTGCATTTCTTTTATGGCCAGTGACTTTGAACTTTTTTGGTGTACTTATTGGCCATTTGTACTAGAAGTGTCTATTTATTTTAATTGTCTATCTTTTGCTTGGCCCTTTTACTTTTGGGGAATCTAATTTTTTGAGTTCTTTATATATTCTAGATACTACTCTTCTGTCACAGGAAAAGCAGGAGAAGAAATATAGATACATATCTGAGGATCAAACCTAGGGTCTATGCACTGAACTATGTCCCCAGCCCTTTGAAAACATTTTACTTTGAGACAGAATCTCTCTGAGTCACTATGTTGCCCAGGCTGGGCTTAACCTCGTGACCCTCCAGCCTCAGCCTCCTGCGGTATGGCCAAACTTTTCTCCAGGTGCTTCTACTTCTTCTCCTCTCTCTCTTGCTCTCCTGGCAGATGAATAGATACAATGGGGTTTTAAGAAACCACAGTGACACACAGATGCAGGTGATACAGGCCAATCATACATTGCTAAATGCTACTTCTGCCCTTGTGCCCAATCACACCCTGCTGCAAGCACTGCTCCCACCCTCTCATCTAATCCCATCCCAAGTTACCCTATATAAATGCCTATAACTTCCATAATACATGGGGAGAAGCTTCTCAACCAACACGGAGTCTGGAAATTGTGATTCCACATTCCTGCTCACCCTCCCGAGGTCGTCGGACAACAGAGATGGTATGGTAACCAGCCTGGGCAGATGACACTGCAGTGCTGGGATGACAGGTGTGTGCCACCACTCCTGGACTGACATCTGGATTTCAGTTGTATAGACCCATTTTTGGGCTTCTAACCTCCATAGCGGTAAGACAACTAATGTGTGTATGCTTTATGCCACTGAGTTTATGGTAATTTGTTTGGAAAGTGAATACTCCAACCTCCTGGTTGCTTGAATCAAACTTACTTGAGATAGACTTGATGTTCTATCACTTGTAACCCCAAGAATCCTGAGTAGTAGGATTCAAGAGGGCAGACATTTCTTTTCAGAGCAGCCTTGCTCATTGTGAAACTATTAAACTCACTTTCATGTGCACTACTCTAAAGATCTAAAACTGGAGATCTGAGAGACACATGGAGGGAGGCTTACCCACCTTTCTCCTTCTGCAAGAGAGGAATCCTGATCAGGGCCAGCTGGATCACATGACTTGCCTGGGCAGTATGGATTTCATGCCTATCGTGAGCTCTGGGTCCACGCTACAGAGGGCCAGGGCCCCTGTGAGGTCTCAGACATGAGTGTGGGACAGTGAGTGGTTGCATCAGGGCACCTTTCTCGCTGTCTGGTGCCGCACTTTCCTCAGGCTGCTTTTGAGGCCAAAACTCCCCACAGACTGAGCGCCCCTGACCTTGACTGGGCCCTGGGCTCGCATCCAGCTGCCCAATTTCCTCATTCTACATCCCCACCTCCCTCACGAAACACATTTCCGTGTGGAGGCGCCAGGGCTGCCACTGAGGCCTGCCTCTTGGGATGGTAGAATGCGGACACCATCTCCTCTTCTGGATATGACTGTTGACAGCTTTGCCAAATTACAAAGCAAAAGCCCTGGTTGGTGATGAGAAAAGCAATATTATGGCAGGGAGGCCTCATTCCTTTGAAAATCAGCTGTAAGTGAATTTGCATCCACTTAGTAGTAAATATGTCTGGCTGGCCCCCTCTTCAGGGCTATTTAGATGAACTTGGGTCTGCTTTATTATTTTACAGTGGAGAGAAGGGGAAGAGGAAGGAGAAAAAGACAGGAGTAATTTCTTGGGGAGGGAGACTGAGGATGGAAAGTTTCATGCTTTTGGTAAAGCGTCTGAACTTGAGGCAGGGCTGGCCCAGTCGAACCAGGGTGGGCAAATCTTTGTCGGGAAAAGAAATTCCCCCTTTCTGCTTTGTGTATTATGATTTAGAAGACTCTAAAGAACCCCTGTCATTACGCGCTCTCTAAAACCCTCTTTAAAATTCAGCTGGAAAGGCCTAAGGAAAGATATAGAGGCCTTAGCAGCTAAACTGGAGCTGGAGGGTTTTGCCAGCCAGCTGCCTGCCCCGAGGGAGCATTCCATGCTAATTTGTTTAAAGTCCCAGCTCCCAGGTCAGTAGCTGCTGGGAAGGTGTATGCTTTCTCCTTTTTTTTTTTTTTTTTTTTTGAGATAGGGTCTCACTTTGTAGTTCAGGCTGGCCCCAAGCTCACTATGTAGCCCAGGCAAGCCTCGAACTCAGCAATCCTCCTGCCTCTGCCTCTCAAGTGCTGGGATTACAGGCGTGAGCCACCACGTCCAGCACTGTGGTATGTGGTATTGATTGCTGGTGGGCGTGAGTCACCATGCCCAGCATTGTATGTGGTTACCGGGATCGAATTTAGGACCTTGCACTTGTGAGGCAGGTGCCGGAACCACTGAGCTGAATCTCCGGCCCTGCTCTCTCCTTTTAAGACTAAAGTGGACACTAATCTCTTTCTGATTGGAAGGAAGCCAGTTGCCGAGTGTTTTACATTCTCTGCACAGGAATGCCCTAGGATGACCTCTTCTCTTTTTTGCTCCTGTGCTTGGATGAAAGAGAAGTCTAGCTGGGAAGATGGAGGAGTGAGATTGAGGCATGAAACAGGGTCGGGGTGCACGTGACTTCTGAAGTGAGAACAACCCGACTGGAAATGGAGCAGCCAGCAACAACCAAGATCAGACTTCTTCTTTGTAAGTGGTGCTGGGGATCAAACCCAGGCCATCAACCATGCTGGGCAAGAGCTCTATTGCTAATACGCTTCCAGCCCGTGCCTTGAATTTTTAAACCGGCCTTCAAGGTCTCCTGGATGTAAGCCTTTTGTTACTCTAGAAGTGGTTCTTAGAGAGGCTCTAATTAGTAGGTACAGAAACTCAGGTAAGCAAGCTCCAGGGTGATAGAATTAACTGAAAAGACAAAGCAGCCAGGGTGGTGGTGCACACCTGTCATCACAGCACTCTGGGAGGCTGAAGCAGGAAGATCACAAGTTTATACCTAGCCTAGGGAAATTAGTGATATATCAAGATATAGTCTCAATATTAAAAAGCGCCAAGGATCTAGCCTAGTGCAAAGGCCTAGGTGCAGTCCCTAGCACTGCCAGATAAAAACAAAAGCAAACAAAAAACCCCATGAATAAATACAGACACAGAGCACTTACAGAAAGTCTTTTGTGTCAATCCCTGGTTCTCCGTCCATGGAAGTTTAGGGCATCCTCCCTGCACTTTCCTGGTGTCCTGAGCTTTACCATATTTTACGCAGCAGTTTTACCATATTGCAGCAGTCTGCCACATAGACCACTGTTCCAGGAAAACACTTACTGATAAAAGCAGCTGACTGCAGTTATCGTTCACTTTGTGACCTAGAGAAGAAGGTGATTTGTCCGACGAGAACAGGTTGAGGAGAAAGCAGGTAGAGTGTGTCCTTAAACTTACACCCCAGTTGCCTTGCTTGCCTCACCTTATTCCTGACCCAGGTAACCCAAGGTCACCCAACTCGACAAGGGCCGAATCAGGGGCCTAACCCACCACAGGGCCCTCAGACCACCGCTCCTCATAGGTCACCCTATACTAACCAACCTACGAGGCCAGCACCTTGTTACTCCAACATTCATCATGTCTGGGAATCACAACTGCTCCATGAGGCAGGGATTTTCATGACTTGCACTTCACAGAGGAGGAAAATGAGACACAGAATGCTTGAGGAACTCTCCCAGGGTCACACAGACAGTAAGCGGAAAGCAAGGCCTTGGACTCCATCCCTTCTTGACTCCAAACCTGGAGTCTTAGCCACAAAGAGTCTGGCTTCCAGGATGGCCAGCTGGGGCCACCTCCAGTCCCACAGCCTGACATCTGCTAAGCCCTGCTGTGCCCTGAGCACAGCACAGGCACCAGGGATTCCTGGTCCGTGCCCAGGAGGGCTCAGTCTGGTGGGTGATGGGCATGCAGGTGGGTGACCTAGACCTCTGGGGGTGTGGGGGTTGCGGGACTGGGCTGGACCAGACTCTGAGCTCTGAGTTTGTAGCTGCTGCATGTGGAAGTGGCTCCTGGGCTCTTTCATTCATTTTATAGCAGCACAGTTGCTGGCACTAAAGGAGGTGGCTGTCGCGCTCCGTGCCTGGAGGCTTCGGAGCCAGGGGCGGGGAGGGGGGGAGTAGGGCAGGCACACAGCAGGGCCGTCACAGCCGCACACCAAATGACAGCGGCTGGGGCGTCATGTTCTCGGCGGGCACCAGCTGTGAGCACCCCCATGGCGCTCACCTGGTGGCTGCTCCAGCCTTGTTTATTGTCGCTTTTATTGAATCTGACTAGTCTAGAAATAATTGCACTAATATTATTGACATTAATAGTACAGCAGGATGTATTTATGTTGTGCTTCTTCTTCAACTAAAATTCAGTCTCAGCATCACTCTTGCGCAGAGTGGCAGGTGCAGGTGGAGCTGTGGCTGACGGGGAGAAGCCTGGCGCCAGGCACCACACTATCGGGGTGGCAGTGCCTTTGGTGCCAGGGGCTCTGAGCCCTGATCAGGTGAGAGATGGAAGCCTCGAAGGGGTCGGGAAGGTGGGCTTCCCAGAGAGACCCCTGGACTGATGACGTGGGAAAGGGGTCCGCAGCCCCGCAGCCCTCTTCTCCTTTGTCACTGTCTGGACCCCTGAGCCACCGGCCCCGCCCACAGAGTGCACTGGCAGGGATGCCATGTTGGGTGACCCCCCCCCCACCCCGGGCACTTATTCTGCTCCTTGCAGCTCCTTGCCTGTGCTGGGAGCCTCAGCGAGGCGGAGGGAGCATTTCTCAGGGTCTCCTTTTGGTGTCCGATGTCACATGACTTGCAAGTGAAGGTGCGTGTTTTATTTCAGAGAAACAAGAAAAGCTTGATTCTCAAAATTTAGACATAATTCACTGGATTTCTTTTACTATCCACTTGGGACTTAAATACAAAAAGGCTTCCTGCTACCTTTTTTTTATTCTAAAGAGTGCATAAAATGTATACATACAATTTAAAAGAATAATAATAAACTAAACCACCCATATATTCACATTGAGCTTGAGAAATAGAGCATTACTAGCCCCCAAGAAGTCCCCTGTGAATTCGTTCCCCATCTTATCTGCCCCCCTCTCTACCAGAGCGAACTGCTAGCCTGAGTTTCACACTAATCATTTCCTTCTCCTTTTCCTGAAGTTTTACCAGGCATGTAGGTATTCCTCAGTAATACATTATTTAGCTCCGCCTGAGTTTTGAACTTTATAGTATAATGGAATCATACTGTGTATTTGCTTCTGTGTCTCGCTTCTTTCACTCAACAATATATTTGTTGGATTCATCCATTTTTAATGTGAATAGTTGTGGCTCATTCATTTTTACTTCTAAATAGTATTCGGGTATATGAATATATTGTAATTTATTTGCCCAGACTACTGCTGGTGGAAATTTGGGATTCAGGCTATTATGTATGTTGCTGTAAATATTGATTTATATAACTACTGTTTGCTACCTTAAGTATGAAGCTCAGAGTAGTAGCTTTGATATCGATGAGAATTTCAGGGTCTTCTTCCAGGGTTACTGAATTTGCACTTTAACTATATACACATAGAAGTCTGAGAAGCAGTACTCTGTCCACCTACTTTTTTTTTTTTTTTCCGGTACCGGCGATTGAACTTGGGCCCTTGTGCATCCAAGGTCAGTGCGGTACCACTTGAGCTAAATCCCCAGCCCCCACCTAGTTTTATATCTGGGAGCTGAATACCTTACAATCAGTCAGATACATTTCTTTCCACAGTGGCTCCACCGATGCCTGCTCCACGCCAGCAGAGTGGGCTGGACCACACTTGCGTCCATAATCTCTTGCTATTACTTGCTTTCCCATCCAGCGAGGTGAAATGGAGTTTCCTTTTGTGTTCTCCCAGTTATCCACATGTCCCAGTTGATGCCAGTCCTACAGCTCTGAGTGCCACCTCAGGCTGCTGTCAGGAGCAGTGACTTCACTGCTGTCTATGGGCCCCCATATTTTTATTCCTTTTTCTGTTGGGTCCGTTGTGTTTTCTAAGTGATCATGGGGGATATTTTCTCAAGGGAACTTTACACCTTTGCCACGTGGTGGAGACCACGCAGTATGTTCAGTCCACCATCTTGCTTTCCCAGAGACAGTGTCCCAGGCAGGTTGGGGTCCCGTAACTGGTTTCCGTGAAAGGGTGATGGATATGTTTCTTTCCTGGGACTGTGCTGACAGAGGAGGTGGCTGAAATGACCAAAATTCATTTTCTCACCACTCTGGAGGCTACAATCAAGGTCTAGTTCCTTCAAACCCTCTCTCTCTGGCTTGTGGATGGCCACTGTCCCTCTGTGTCCCCAGGTAGGTTCTGCTCTGTGCATGTAGGTATGTGGCTGCTGACTTCCCTGGCATGAGAACGCTGGTCGTGTTAAAGCAGGGCCCACCCTATGGCCTTGCTTTAGCACAGCTATCTCTTTGTAGCTTCTGTTTTCAAGTTCAGTTATATTCAGAGATGCTTGGGCTGTAACTTCAGCCTATGAATGTGAGGGTGGGGGTGACACAAGTCAGTCTAAAATAAGAGTGTAACTCACTTCTACTGGTGTTAAAACAATCCCACAAGTGTTTCCCAGCCTTTCTTGCCCTTTTGCTTCAGTTCTGGAAGCCACGTGTTCTCATTGAGGTCATAGAAGGCAGCAGCCTGGCACCCCATGCTACAGCTGCCACCCTGCACACTGATGTGTGAGAGAGCCAACCTTGGCTGCCCAAGACCATGGATATCTGGGAGTTTGTTACTACAAAATGATCTCTTCTATCTTGACTGATGCCATTTTTGCATGAGATTAGACTTTTTAAAAAAAAATATATGTGCTTGTGGTTTTGGAAGGGTCTAGGACAAGCTTCTATCTATCTATCTATCTATCTATCTATCTATCTATCTATCTATCTATCATCTATCTGTCATCTATCTATCTATCGAAAGGTCTTGCTATGTAGCTCAGGCTAGCCTAGAACTCATGGCGATCCTCCTGCCCCAGCGTCCCAAGTACTGGGATTCCAGGGTGTGCCACCACACCTGGTTTGAGTATTTTTAAAAAATTATTATTATCTAGAAGTGTAGTTCCTAAACCCTTTGACAGCAATTGCTGATAAATCATTTGGACCTACAGTTATCTTCCCAGAAGATTTTAAACTAATCACTCAGTTTCTTTAAAGGTCATTAGACTCTCCAGGTTTTCTCCTACTTCTGGCTAAGATGTATTTTTCTAGAATGTATCCATTTTGTCTAAGTTGTATGATTTAACCAGAAATTTTCCAGAACCTCTTTCCATCTGTTTAAGCACAGAAGCTTTTGCAGTTTTCTCTAGTCTTAGTTCTGAATATTGTTTGTCATTCTCTCCCCTCTACCACTTCTTTATTTTCTTCTAGTTAATCTTGCATGGGAATGATATTTTTAAAAAGCCTTTTCCAAAGAACTGACTTTGGGCTTTGAGATTTCTTTTTATTATACTTTATGCTGTTAGCTTTGTTCATATCTTCAGTATTTTTTTCCTGTTTTCATTAGGTTTATTGTACTGTTCTTTCGACTTCTTCAACTGGATGCATTTCATTAATGTTCAGTCTTTCTTTAATGCTAATATAAGCAATAAGAAGTATGAATTTTCTTCTTAATGCTGCTTTAGTTACACTCTCACAATTGTTATATGGAATAATTTTGTTATGACTTAGTTATTCATATTCCTATTTTCTAATTTTCATAATAATTCCCTCTTTAAAGCATTTAAGTAAGGCTCTTCAAATGTTTAGATAAGTGGACCCTTGTCTGACAAACTGAACTCGTTCACAAGGGCTGGTTGGTCAACTGAAGGCTCATGCTCCTCCATACCATCTTCAAGGTTTCTCTCCTGTACACAGGCAGATCTCAGTGTCCTTAGAAATTTCTCAGTTAACCCCACACAAGAAAGGATGTTTTAATGTTCTTTTCAGAATTCTTTAAGAGTTAGATCTGTATCTGAGACCATCTGGAAGAACAAGCAGCCAGCTTTCAGGTTGTAACTCAAGAGTTTGTTTGCCAGTTAAAACTAAAATTCCCACTATAACCCAAAATTGTTCATATATTAGGCTGGTTGTAACTCAAGGGTCCATTATAAATAGATTTTTAAAGGGCATATTTTTTTTTTTGAGACAGGGTCTCGCTTTGTAGTTCAGGCTGGCTCTGAGCTCACTATGTAGTCCAGGCAAGCCTTGAACTCAGCAATCCTCCTGTCTCTGCCTCCCGAGTGCTGGGATTATAGGCGTGAGCCACCACGCCCGGTACTGTGGTATGTAGTATTGATTGCTGGTGGGCGTGAGTCTCCACGCCCAGCATTGTATGTGGTTACCAGGGATCGAACTCAGGACCTTGCGCTTGTGAGGCAGGTGCCAGAACCACTGAGCTAACCCTCCGGTCCGGGCATATTTTTATTATTAAATTTCTTACTCAAATGCACTAGACATTGAATTTGTTGAGGCAAATTTTGTGGTCTAACACATTGTCAATTTTTAAAACTATTATATTTATATTTTTAAATAAATGTGTCTCCTTCTACTGTTGGGAATAAATTTCTACATATGGCCATGAGATCTTTCTTGTTCATATTGTTCAAAATGTCTGTACTTCTGGTAAATTTTTGTCTACATGAGCAAAAACCAAAGCAGGTCTCTTAAATGATTGAAAATCTTTCTATTTCTCTCTATAGGTTTGTCAATTTTTATTTTATATATTTTGAGCTTTGCTTTCGGGGCATAAAAGTTTAGAATTCTTGTAGTTTCTTTTTAAATTGAGTTTATTGGGACATTTTAAATATATATTATGATCACATTCATCAGTGAGAATTTATACCTATACATGATATATCTTGATTCTTATTTTTTCCCATTTCCTTGCCCTCCATTCTAGCCCCTCCATCTCCTATATACAAAGCTTTGTTTCTGTTTCTTTCTGAGTTCTTGTATTTTCTTAATGAATTAAACTTTTTACCCTGCATTGCGAGTCTACTTAAAGTAATGGTTTCTGTCTAGAAGTTAATTTGATCAGGTATCTATGTAGTTTCAGGGGCATTGTTTCGTTTATTTGTTTAATATTATCTACTTTTTTTAGTTTTAACATTTGTTTTTGACATTTAATTCATGATTTTGCTGTCACCTCTAAACTTCTTTACTTACATTTTATTTTAAAAGTATGATATTCTTGGTCTTTTAACTAAAAAATCAAATTCATTCTCAGTTATTATGACTAGTGGCTCATTTGAGTTAATTTCCACCAATTTTTACATTCTTTTGGTCTGAATATTTTGTGTCTAGTTTTCTTTCTTTTAGAATGTCTTAAGTTAAAAAAAATGTTTGATCATTCCACTTTTCCCATCTAATTGGGAATTATGCATTCTATTCCTATTTTATTTCAAGGTTATTCTAGTTATTTTATGAGCCTATTTGACTTGTTATGCTTTAAAGTTAATAAACACTTTTCCATTCCTCTTGGATTATATAATGACATATTCTAATTCCCTCCCAGATTATTTGCTACTATATTTCTGCAGTATTGAGGGCTGAACCTAAGATCTTTATAGTGAACTACTTTCCCAGTCCTTTAAAAAATTATTGAAATTGATTAAGTTAGTAATTGGTTCTGAGGCCCAAAAGTTATACCTACAAATTCATTTTTCCAGGACTTTAACAAATGCCACCATGAGATTTTTCTTTAATTCTGTCATAGTTCTCACAATTTTCCTCCTAGCTGGTATCACGAACTTCCTTTGGAGTCATGGCTATAATATTCTATGCAAAGACAACACAAAGAAAAAGCACAGTGACAAATGTTTGAATGAACTAACACAAGTCCTATATATTGTCTGGGTGCAAGTGGTGCTTAGAATGAAGTGTCACCTCTTGTGTCTGCCACTATAATTTGAGGCAGGTTAATAGCAATGTGTTTGTCTCAGTTATTTTCTCTTTGCAGAGACACAGTACTGGATATCTACAACTCTGAGGAGAAGAGGTTTATGTTGGCTCACAGTTTGTAGAGGTTTCAGTCTATAATCTGTTGCTCCAAGGCAGGGAGATATGATAGAGAAACAGCTCATGGTACCAGTGAAGCAGAGAGAGAGAAGTCAAGAGAGGAGGGAGGAAGATAAACCCTTCTAGGTGAAACCCACCTCTTTTGGCCGGACTTTACCCAACATCACATTTAGCCATAAAATCATCAATGGACTAATCCACAGATGATAACCACCCCTATAATCCACTCACTTTCCAAAACCCCACCTATTATCACATGAGAATGTGATAGGTTATCTAGATGTAATAAACCATAACAATGTCATAATAATCATAATTTTAAAAATATTTAAACATTTACCACGTATGTCAATCATACTTTCCATTTTAATCCAAGGTTTTCTTCTCAACACACACACACACACACTTTCTTCTGTATGCCTGTACAACTTCTACTGATTCATACTTTGCTGTGTTAGTTGTACAGGGGGTGTTATCAAGAAAAATCTTCATCTTTGATATTGTCTTTTTTTATTTCCAGCCCTCTTAATTGACTCTCCTAGTTCATCTCAGTTGAAATTCTTTGTTAATCTGTACATTTTCCACCTTTTCATTAGATTTTTTATCATTTTAATCATAGCTATTTTTAGTCAAATGTTACAAAATTTCAGAAAGGTGGAATAAATTCAAGAAATCTATTGCCCAACGTAGTGATTGTAGTTAATAACAATGCATTATGTTCTGAAGATTGCAAAAATATAGACTTTAAGGGTTCTTGTCAGAAAAAAATAAATAGATGAGCCAATACTTAGCTTGAGTTCGCCATTCCATGAGTAAATGTATTTCATACATCATGTTGTATGTTATAAAGAACACATTTTTCCAATTAAAAAATAAGTTCTAAAGGAATTACTTCAAAGTACATGTTACATCATCCTAATTCTAGAGATATGGGAGTCTTGTTGAATTGGTTGTTTTATCTCTTTAAAAATTTCTGTTTTCTCACCTTTTTGTGTGTCTTATAATTTTTTATTGAATTCAAACATTGTATTTAGAATAGACTAATGTGAGGTAAATATTTATGCCTAGAAATGGGCATGCTTCTTGTTTCAGGTCATTTGTAGGGGAGGTAGCATAATTCTCCTTATAGGTTGAGGTGGGTTGAGGTTCCCTTGTTGCTATGGTTACCTTCTGGGAACCATCAGAGTCTCGTGGTAGTGAACTACTAATGTAGCCTTTACTTAGGAGCGAGATGGGATGCTGGAGAGTGTTTTCCATGCTCATGCTTCACCTTCTGCTCTCATCTGTCTTGAGTGCTCAGTCCTCTGTGCCTTGTTCTCCCCCAGCAGTGAACTGATGTTGACCAGTCTTTCCTGCAGGCTTGTGTGGATGGAAGAAGGTTGTCTGTCAGTTCATTCTGCTTCAGTCCCAGAGAGTCTCTGTGTACTCAGGCTCAACTCAGTGCAGACTTTTCAAAACTATGGTCCTTTTAGTCCTCTAATGGTAGAAAGTATCTTAAATTCAAAGTTGGCTGGGGAAAGGCACCTGTGTCCTTCCAGAGGGGGAAGGCCACTACTTAATTCCCAGAAAATGTGAACACAGAGAGTATCAGCTCCTCCCATAGCACTGTAGAACTTTTAAAAAATATTTTCTCAACCACGCTGTGTCTTTGCCCATGGATAAGAGCCTTCCTCTGAATCCCCAAGTGATTCATGACTTTTGCTTTAGAGGAGGGAAGAGTTCAGGGGAAGTGGTGGCTATTCAGCCTGGTGGGCAAGAGTTTGCAGTCCCTCCCCTCTTGGCTTAGGGCTCTTGCTCCATCAGAAGGAAGGATTTGGGAAATGGGTGGGATTTACGCTCTTCTCTCAATGCCAACCCATCACCTGTGCCTGTGTGCACTGGTGGTACCTTGCTCCATGCTGTGCTATGCCTCAAATCTCTCTCTGGAACATCTGGAAGGGAGTCACAGAAAAACCCCTGAGAGTGGATGGAAATCCAGTTAGTGATCATTTATGTTCCCAGCTGTTTCAGACTGACATGCTACCCAAAGCCTGACCTTCAGGATTCCTTAACATTGCTGATCTCTACTCGTCAGACTCCAGCACTTTTTCTGCCTATGCTCTGCCACAGGAGAGACTACATAAATGTATGTTTCATCTTTCCTTGGAGGGACTGATGCCCTTTTAAATTTTGGGTTACTTAATTGCCTTATGACCTCAGCTCTGGGATGAATTCAAGAAAAACTGTGATTCTGCCATTTACTCAACTTTTTCTCATTGTTAGGATGAGAATAACCCCACCCCAACCCCATCCCGCAGCTTTCTGCAAAAGAAGAAATGGGAGTGACAAAGCCTTTTTCAAAGCACCAAACATTCCCATCCGGGATGGAGTCACAATTCACACAGAGCTTCTTAGGTCTAAAAAAATGTATCTCCAGAATGTGTTGGAAAGCTCTCTGCTATTATCTTTTGAATGCTATCTTTTCCCCATTTCTTCTTATCATCAGAGTTCTGACAAGATAATTTCTGAGGAACTTTGCCTGTGGGCCATTCTGTTCCTGGAGCTTTAAGAGAGTCCTGTGGAGCATGTCGAAACAGGGCTCCCCAGCAGGACCAGCATTGGTTTCTGCCATGCTCTACCAAGCTAGGGCAACTGTAAATTTGATGTTCTCTTAAGATCTTTTGGACTATGCCACATAGAATTTTAACCACTAATTTCCACAATTAGTTTATAGTTACAGAGTCTCAAGGTAATTCTTTGTTTTCCTCTCCTCCTAATGCCAAGCTTGAAGAAGTTTCCTCCCTCTTCCCGTATTGTGGGTATAGGCACATGTGTCCATCCCAGAGTTACGACCACTCGAACACTCTTTGTCTTCTCAGAATGACGTGAGGTCCTACCAAATTAAGGGGTTTTCCTCTGTCCTCCTCTACCTCAGACAACTGTCAAAACAACTGTCAAAAGTGTTCTCTTGCATATTCTAATAGAAACTCTCAATCTCTGCTTTCATTTTTCGAGGGAGTTCAAGGGTTTCATCTTGTATCATGCATGTATTTCAAAATAAGTATTTTTAAAACGTCCTCCCAGTAATGGTCCTTGTTTGAAAAGGAAGGCCTTTCCAAGCACGGAGTCCACCGTGCTGCTGGAACGGGAGCCTGTATATTCCTGTTCTGTGGTGTGTGGGATATGCGCCAAGACACACATCACCCCTCTCTGTCATCACAGCCCTGGGCAGGGCACTGGGTCTCAGGCAGCAACTGGAAGCGAGGGCTCCCCTCTTCCCTGTGGCGTATGAGATGGGGTGTGCCCCAAGTGCCTATCAGCGGAGGGTCTTCTCCCCTATACTTAATGTTTGCAGCATAGGTGAACTTTGCTATGCTGTGGAGGAAGGTGAAGTGTGTCAGGGGTGTGAGAGACATCTGGAGCCCTGGGAATGATGTTAAAAATAACAATCATCACTAACAATGTATTGAACATCTGCTACGTTCCAGACACCTTGCTGGTCCCTGAGGATAGAGAAGGGTTTGGAGACAAGCAAAAGCCAGATAAAGGCTAATGAACAGGGGCCATGTCTGTGGCTCCTGAATTGAGTAATCACCTCTGTATGAATAGGAAACTGTAATCTGTGCTGCATATGTGCCATATCACCCTCCCTCTCAGGATAATCTTATTTGCATGGGTTTGGTAGGTGGGGTTACTGAAGTTTAAGTGGAGACAGGTAAATTGTCCAGGGTCACATGATAACAGGAGGGGCCAAGATGGCCCACAAAGCCTGCTTTCACTCACTGTGAGATATGGGAAGGCCGGAAGCCTTGGTGGGCACTTATTTTCTCTTACAATAGTGCTTCATTGGCCTAGACCTGTTTGTCATGGGCCAGGTGGATTTGCTGCCAGACTCCTGAAGATGGTTTTAGCATGTGGCAATCTGGCGATGCCAACATTGATGAGTAATGATGGTGCACGGCACCTACAAGGAAGCATTTTGTTTGGTTGATGAGCAGTGTGAATATAGCAACAAATTTTAATCATTTGCCAAGACCTAAACTTTTTTTACATAAATGTTTCCACTCAGAACAGTTTTTTTTCACATTTACAGAATATTGTGTCAATAGTACAGAGTGTTCCCTTATTCCTCCCACCATTTTCTCTGCTGTTAACATCTTAATTAGCACAAAACACTTGTCACAATTAATGAAACAATATTAGCTAATTATTATTAACGAAAGTCCACTCTTCATTCAGATTTTTCTGGTCCTTTTCTAATGCCTTTTTAAAAAATTTTTAGTTCAAAATCTGATCCAGGATTTCACTTAGTGTCCTATTTTTTTTTAAGTTCTCCCATTACAACACACAGTGTCCTTGTTTCTGATGACCTGGTCTGTTTGGGAGAAAGATGGTCATTTGTTGTGTGGAATATCTTCAATTGGGTGTGTCCCATTTTTCCTCACAATTAGCTTAGGGTGATATGTTCTGGGGAGGAAAACTGCAAATGAAGTGTCCTCACCCTGTCACATCTGGGGGCACACAGGGAGCACTGTTGGTATTCTCCATTGGGAAAGCACTGTTTTCTTTCTCTTTCTACCCTGAGCTCTTCGGAAGAAAGTCATGGGGTACAGCCTGTGCTTACAGAGTGGGGATTTAGTCTCTACTCCTCATATGTGAAGTAGATACATTGACAACTTGGAATTCTTCAGCATGATATATATGTCTCCCTCCCTCACCACCATTCTTTTTTTTTTTTTTTTTTTTTGAGACAGAGTCTCGTTTTGTAGTTCAGGCTGGCCCTGAGCTCACTATGTAGCCCAGGCAAGCCTCGAACTCAGCAATCCTCCTGCCTCTGCCTCCTGAGTGCTGGTTACAGGCGTGAGCCACCACACCTGGCATTGTGGTATGTGGTACTGTTTGCTGGTGGGCGTGAGTCACCACACCCAGTATTGTGGTTGGTGGCTACAGAGGATTGAACCAGGGACCTTGCTCCTGCTAGGCAGGTTCTGGAACCACTGAGCTAAATCTCCAGCCCTCACCACCATTATTTACATCCTCCAGAGAGATTGACAGCAAAGCCAACTATTCACTGCCCATCTGCACCCTCTCAACAATAGGATGCCATTAGTGCCACTATGCCCTGTTCCCTGGGGAGGCAGCTCAGGAAGGGTGCCAAGTGCCAGGACAGCCTGAGAGATGGGACTGCCAGTGGAAATGACTAATGTAGTTTGATGGTTGTGTAGGGTTTCACTGAGACTTCCCTGTCTCTGTTCTCTGGGAAGTTAGATGGATCACAGATGTGGAGTAGATAGTCAGAGAGAATCGAAGACTGCCAGGTCGTGTGTCCAGGCACAGAGAAATAGCACCTTTGGGGCCCTGGCAGCACAGCAGGAGCTCACAGTTGATCTTTGTGTTGTGGGAATGATGGCGGTGCTGATAGCCTCCATGGCTGAGCATTTTCTCCCTGCTGTGACAATGGTTTTCTCTGTAATTCTAAGTGAGTTCTGTGCATTGAGCAGGGAGAGGGATGCAGATTAGGAGCCCATGGCACAGAGAGGCTGGTTCCTGTCCAAGGTTATCGGTTGCTGCTGTATGGACAGGCAGCTGAATATTCCTTTCCTTCCTCTACAGCACATCTACCTACCTCTTGTCAGTCTGGTGGAAAGAGCCCAGTTGTTTATTACACAAAGAGCAGCAACATTAAAGTTGGGAAATTCCCTTCGAGCCCAAGCCTTTAAAGAACATGCCCAACAAACCAATCCACTTAAAATGTAAATTCCACTGACACTAATAAGCAATATATATACACATGCATTTGCACATGCAAATGAGCAGAGCAAGTGCAGGACTTTTTTCTGCAGCGCTCTGTGCATGATAACTACGTTCCAGACACTCCATCGGAGTGGGGCCAGAGGCTGCCTCTTACTTGTCCTCACCAGCCTCTGTTCTTCTGGGGCACTCACCAGACTGTGGAGGTGCATCTGGCCCCCAGGAGCACCATCCAAGTTCAAGGCTGCTCGGTGTGTGATGTGCTGTGAGTCCCTCCCCCACCCCCACCCGAGCCTCTGGGACTTGCCCTGCTGTGCTTCCCTTACCTGCCTGTTGAAACCTCCTTCCACCTTCCAGGGCAGTCAGTCTTCCTGAAACTCCTTACTCATTTCCGGAGCCCAGATCCAGCCTCTGAGAGTGTGAGCTCTTTATCTGGTCTCATCTTCAGCATGGAACTCACAGTGGCCAGAACATACCCTCCCTTTCCAGAAGAGCTCCAAGTTCCCAATGACTTCTCTTTAGAGTGTTCCAGATTCCTAGAAGGTGGGTGGTGTTGGGGATTTATCACTGGTCCCTGCAGCCAGTGACAAGTAGCTCTTTGGAAGAACGCTCATGATGCTCGGGTATACCAGTCTTCAGCCAGTAGCAGCAGGAGAGGACCCGAGAATGCACTGATTGTTCCTATCAAGAGTCCCACCCTCTGACCAGTGAACTACTTTATTGATTTGCTTCTTTACTTTGGTCACTTTGAGGGGAAATCTTTCAAATGATTTTTACACATTCAGTTGCCTTCCTAAATGACACCCAGCACTAATGTTCTTGGGAATAAACATTGGGATAAACATTGTTGTTAGGGGGTCTGAGCAGCAATGTAATCTTCTTGGGACCAGTAGAGTTCTAGCCTCAACTCTTGAGGATCCTGTGAGGTCTGTTTTGTAGGGTTCCATCAAAGGAGTTCCTGGAGGTACTAGAATTCCAGGCCAATTCATGGAGTGGATAGAATAAGCTCTTGTTCCATCTCTCTGCTCCAAAAACCTGTTTCACGTATTGCCTTTAGACAGAGGATGTATCAGATATTAAACTAATAAGAACAGATACTGCTTTTGATCTCAGTGTAAAGTGTTTTGGATCCAAAACTTCCCTAGAGCTCTTGGGAAAATGGAGTGAGAAAGGCAACAAAGGAGTATGTAAGTATTTCATCTGTAGCTGGAATCAACACTTGATAATGGTTTATGAGTTGTTTTGCATATCACGAAATCTTTTTCTGTCACATGCATTTAAATGTCAGCATGGTATTTCATCATATGACATTCCACAAATTGCTGAACTTCTGTCCCACTAAGTTGTTTCTCAGTTGTTCTTTGGCTATAAATAATGGTCTGAAAACTTTGGGATCCTGTGATAAGAAAATTTCAAGTTTGAACCCAGGCTGGGCAACGTAGTGACTTAGCAAGACCCTGTCTCAAAATCAACCAACCAATCAACCAGCCAATAAACAAACAAACAAGCAAACAAACCATAAAAAGGCCTGAGGATGCAGCTCAGTGCAAATGTCTGGGGCTTAATCCCCAGTATTGCGATGATGATGATGATGATGATGTTCTTCTGATAAATGTCCTACACAAACATCTATGAGCTCTGTTACTACCCAAGCACTTTGCTGTGAGTGGACCTCCGATTGAAGGGCACACTTATGAATGTGTTTTGACCAATTTCAAATTACCCCCTGGCATACTTGTACTGATTCGTACTTCTACTAGTGGTGTCTGAGGTAACAGTATCTAAGTGCTCCCACCCCACCTGTCAGGGCCCACCAGAGTGTGGCAGCAGTGACAGTGTCCCCAGTCCTCAGTGTACCATGTCTGTATTCTACTTTCTGATCTGCAGCTCCAGTCACACAGCGGACTCCCAATAAATACTGGAGGCTTATTGAGTGAGGGCGCCTTCCCCCAGTCCCAGCCCACCTCCTGGCACTCCAAGAGTGTGGCTGTCCTCCTTCTCCAGCAGAGGCTGATAATAGATGGCTAGGACTCTGCCGTGGCCTCCTCTCTCTGTGTGATGAGAGGCCTGATAAATGTGAGGTGAGCGGCAATATTTCCTGAAAGCCGGAAGCAGCAAAATACATCACTTTACCCCGTGGTCCCAAGAGACTAGGCAAGGAGTTGTCCATGTGCTGGAGGGCTGGGGGTGGGGAGCTGGCCAGGGCTGAGGAGAAGGTGGGAATAGGACAGCATGCTAGGCAGACTCAGTACTCAGTCACTGACCAGGAATTGGGCTTGCAGCTGCCTCAGGGAAAGCAAAAAAATGGAATTTGCTACACCATCTATTCCTGGCTTACTACACTCACCAGGCAGGGGTGCAGTGGGGATTGTGGAAAGTCCAGAAGGGAGGCAGGGGAAGGCCAGACGGCTTCTGCTTATGGATACCCAGGGAAATTCACACTGCAGTTTCTGGGGGTGGCTCTGGTGTTTCAGTGACTCTGCTCTCTCCTCCCCCCTCCTCCTACCCTTCCATCCTCTGGCTCACCCCGGGCTCCCAGGAGAGTTGGGGAGAGGGCTAATGGCTGATGGCTAATGTGCAGCAAACCACAGCAGGAGTTGCTGCCCTTCCTCTTACGTTGTGGTCCCCATTCCCGCAGCAAATGCTGAGCTTCTTTATTCCAGGCTGAGCCCCTGCACAGGAGGCTGCAGTGTCTGGCAAGGGTCACAGCCAGGCTCTCGAGGGCAGGTGGAAGTATCTCCCACCACCTCTCACTGCTGAAGGTCCTGCTCTGGTCTGTGTGCTGATTGTAGAAATGGCCACGTGGATGGCTTCTCTGTATCCAGGTTCTTCAGTGATGACCTCCATGTACTCTCAGAATCTCAGTTTAGTCATGTGACTTGTGACCAAAGGGAGAGTAATAATCTTGACTCTGACTCAAGCAGAACTTGCCCAAGTTCTTGTGAATTTCCAGCATGTACACAGTACATGCATCTTCCCTGTGTGCTGTGCATCCACCGTGAAATCATGCCTGTGCTAGAAGGGTATGGGAGGTATACAAAGGAGAATTAGACAGTCACAGCTCAGGTCATTACACACCAGTCGACTGGCCATTGAACACAGATGCATCTGTCAGCCCAGCTAAGATCAGCTGATATCAACTGGACCCAGCTGACATGGAGATTTATAAGAAATAATATTTAGTTGTTTTCCTGGGCCACTAAGTGCTTGTTATGCAGCAATACCTAACTGATACATCTCCCTTATCTTTATGTTAAAAGCCATTCCAGGGCCGGAGGATTAGCTCAGTGGTTCCGGCGCCTGCCTCGCAAGCGTAAGGACCTGAGTTCGATCCCCGGTTACCACATATAATGCTGGGCATGGTGGCTCACGCCTGTAATCCCAGCACTCGGGAGGCAGAGATGGGAGGATTGCTGAGTTCGCGGCGGCTTGCCTGGGCACCATAGTGAGCTCAGGGCCAGCCTGAACTACAAAGCAA
>PVIC010034070.1:0-19808 GCA_004025085.1 Thryonomys swinderianus
TGCTGAGTTCCAGGCTTGCCTGGGCTACATAGTAAACTCAGGGCCAGCCTGAACTGAAAAACGAGACCCTGTCTCAAAAAAATATATATATATAGATATATATATATAAATATATATTTACATATTTTCCATATATAATATATATATATATGGGAAATGTTCAGCATCATTGGTCACTCAAAGAGATACAAATTAAAATAAACTGAAATTCCATTTTATTCCAGAAAGAATCATTATTATCAAGAAATCAACCCTGCTATCCCCCCTGCTAGGAATATACCCAAAAGAATTTTAAAAATCACAGTGGAAAGACAGATGTACACCCTGGTTCAGAGAAGCTCAGTTCGTGATAGCTCAATCTTGGAAACAACCCAAATGCCCATCAACTGGAGACTGGATAAAGAAGATATGGTTTTTTTATAAAATGGAGTATTATTCTGCCATAAAGAATGACAAGATTAATTCATTTATGTGCGAATGGATACACCTGGAGGACACACTAATAAGTGAAATAAATAGATCACAGATAGGTAAATACCAGATCTTCTCTTTGATATGAGCACCTGTAGATGAAAATGAGCTCTAGAAAGTATGACAGGGGCCGGAGGGTTAGCTCAGTGGTTCCGGCGCCTGCCTCACAAGCGCAAGGTCCTGAGTTCGATCCCCGATGACCACATATAATGCTGGGTGTGGAGACACGCCCACCAACAATCAACACCGCATACCACAATGCCGGGTGTGGTGGCTCACGTCTGTAATCCCAGCACTCGGGAGGCAGAGACAGGAGGATTGCTGAGTTCGCGGCGGCTTGCCTGGGCACCATAGTGAGCTCAGGGCCAGCCTGAACTACAAAGCGAGACCCTGTCTCAAAAAACAAAAAAAAAACAAACAAAAAAAAAGAAAGTATGACACTTTTTGTAGAATGGGAAATTTCCATAGGAAATTTGGTGTGGGGATGTAATGAGGGGAAGGAATAAATATGATTCTGAAAGAAAATAAAAGAGTATGTATATAGGGGGTGGGGAAGTGTGGGCGGGTAGGGATATGGGTAAAAATGAGAATTAACTTGTGTCATATACTGGTACAAATTCCCCAATGTTATGTGTGATTGTGAGATGTATATAAATTGTACCAATAAAGAATTCAATTAAAAAAAAATCAAAAGGTTGGGGATTTAGCTCAAGTAGTACCACGCCATCCTTCGACACACAAGGGCCCGAATTTGATCCCCAGTACCGCAAAAAAAGAAAAAGAAAAAGAAATCAACCAATAACAAATGCTGGCAGGGCTGTGAGGAAAAAACAACTTTCTCCACCATTTGTGGAGCGACCACTGTGGAAATCTGCGATGGCTGAGCAATTGCATCAACAAGTTCAGTTTAGAGAAGTTTAACTAAACTGGTTCAGCGGTTCCACTCAAAAGTACATGGGAGATCCATCCTAGAGCTGCTCCTTGCCTGGTTCAGGATTTTTTCCCTTTATTGAGTTTATTGGTAGAAAAGCATGGGATGAGTTGTTGTAACCCAGTGTTATGCCCTTCAGGTTTAAATTGTATTAGTGGAAACAAGAAATTGTAAACATTACTGGGGCTGGAGCTACATCTCCATGGTATAGATCACACTTAGCATACATGAGACCTTGGATGTAATCCATAGCACCAAAACAAAACAGAAAACAAATTATAAGCAATATTAATAAAAGGAATCACAATTAATAGTTTTTAATGTTCTAAATCTTTAAATCATCTTTACACTTTTTTGTGTTTTGTTTTGTCGTTTCTGTTTTGTTTTGTTTTGTTTGAGACAGGGTCCTGCTTTGTAGTTCAGGCTGGCCTGGAGCTCACTATATAATCCAGACAAGCCTCGATCAAACTCAGCAGTCTTCCTGCTTCCCAAGTACTGGGATTATAGGCATGAGTCACCATGCCCAGCTAAGCTTTTTGATTTACCCATAATTACCACTCTAGGGCCAGGGATGTAGCTCAGTGGCATCACACCTGCCTGACAAGTACAAGGTCCTGAGTTCAATCACTGGTGCCGCCATCATCTTGATCATTCTATTTAAGTAATACTTTTCTTTAACTCACTCCTTATATTTCAGTATTTTTTAAATATTCTTTATATTTTCAGTATAAACAGAAAAACATTATCTGCTTGTCACAAATAGAAAATCAGATTTAAAATAATAACCGTATGAAAGGACCAATCCATAATCATGTCACATAGCAATGGCAGTATAGATTTCACACTTAAGAGATTGTTTTAAATATAAATTATTGATTTATTTTTTCATACAGGCTAAATGATTATAGACTTCTTAAAAGATTTCACAGTTTAAAAAAATTTAAAAATAAAAAATAAATTTAAAAAAAGATTTCACAGTTTTCAAAATGAAAGGCTTTTGAACTGAAAAAAGTTAAAATCAGGAAGAGTTACAATGAATATGACTCTATGACTTATAAGCTAAGTGTCCTCACTCTCACTGAACCTCAATTTTCAATCTGTAAAGTAGTGATTAAAAAATGCGTGATAAAGTCCTAGATTAAGTGAAATGCTACATATGTAGTATGCTACAATGCATGTCAACTACTAATAGTACTACTACTACTATTATTACTTGTGCAACTGAAGAAAATCTCAAACATAATTCCCACATGTAACCTAAAATCAAGGTTTTAAAGATTCTACATTATAGTAACAAATATAATGCAGCCACCTCTAGTCCAGTCCCAACTACTGAGGAGACTGAGGTAGGAGGATCACTTAGCCAAAGAGTTCAACAGCA
The DNA here is from genome assembly GCA_004025085.1 of Thryonomys swinderianus. Taxonomy (NCBI): domain Eukaryota; kingdom Metazoa; phylum Chordata; class Mammalia; order Rodentia; family Thryonomyidae; genus Thryonomys; species Thryonomys swinderianus. The sequence goes on from PVIC010034070.1 coordinate 2,784, forward strand.
GGCTAGGCAATGTAGCAAGACATTGTCTCAAATAAATGATGAATAAAAAATGTAAAATACACTCATGTATTTACTTTCTATATGTAATTGCATCTCTGGGACTGCTGGAATACTTCAAAATCCAAAAAGCATTTCCAAATTTACCTATACAGGGATGTATAGTCACATTTTATGCAGTTCTCTACCCCTACTTTGTCAGTAACATTACTGACAGCTATATCTAAAGTATTACATAGGCATACTTAAATAGCTTCCAGAACACCTTTTTTAAAATGTAGAGACTTTCATAGTGAAATACTTACAAATTTAGTTTTGCAAAGCTCTCTTGTGCATTATGCTTTTCTCGCTCATATGCACTTTCAACTTCTTTGAATTCACTCTTGATCATTTCCAAATCAGCAACCGCTTCTGCTTGGCTAGCCTTTTCTACTTGCAAAGCTCCTTCAAGGTCTCGAATCCGTAACTACCAGATGACAGAGAAGTAATTAAAACAAGCTAAGCTTCTATCTTAAATTGAGTAGAATACTTTATCAATAGCAGACTGTCATTCATCCAAATACTTTTTTCTGCTTTGGTTTAAAGAAGAGAGTTTATTCTGAAGAATTTTTTTAACACATTTAATGAAAGAAGAGTGGAAGACTGTAGAGCTATGTAGGAAAAAGGAAATGCTGATACAATTTAACCTGTCACATCAAAGTGTTTAATTTTGACCTTCTACTCCATTCAGATGTTTCTTTCGTAAAATATGACCAATTAAGTAGCTTTTGAAATCCAAAGTGAAGTACCTTTCCTCATTTATGAAAAATGTCATTACATGAATATCTTTATAACCTTACAAAATTTAATGGATTCATTTATTCCTTGAGATTTTTTAGTGTAGAAGAATGAATTTATTATCAAACAACACTATTAGAAACATTTCTGGCTGTAGTGATCTGATATATTGGATATGCCTAATTATAATCTGGAGGTGGGAGAGTACAGGGGACAATAGATAAAGCACAAATGGTCTGACATAGGTTTATTAAAATGAGTAGTAGAATTAAGTCTAACAGCCACCCCAAAACCTGCCCTGTAGCCTGCATTAGGAGAGACCAGAGAACTGATCACATTCTTCATCCACCATTAGGAAGAGCCTGGGGGAAATAAACAGAAGCCTCAAATGCAGGTAAGGTACCTCAAAAACTGATGTGCCCTTAGCTGGGGATGGTGGCCCCATGTCTGTAATTGAAGCATTTGGGAGGTTGAGGTAGGATTGCTCCAAGTTTGAGGCCAACCTGTACTAGACAGTGAGAACAAGACCAGCCTGGACTACATAGCAAGACTGCTCCAAAAAACAAATAAGGAGGCCAGAGATTTAGCTCAGTGGTTCCAGTGCCTGCCTAGCAAGCCCAAGGTCCCTTGTTCAATCCCGGATAACCATATACAACAATACCAGGCATGGTGACTCACACCTACTAGCAATCAGTACCACACACCACAATGTTCTCTTGTGCACTATGTTTTGGTGGCTCACACTTGTCATCTCAGCACTCAGGAGGCAGAGGCAGGATAACTGCTGAATTCCAGGCTTGCCTGGGCCACATAATGAGCTCAGGGCCAGCCTGAACTACAAAGCAAGACCCTGTCTCGGAAAAAACATAAAAACTAAAAAAATAAGGCCCAGTATGGTATCACACACCCATAATTCCAGCACTCTGGGGGCTGAGGCAAGAAGATGGCAGGAGTTCAAGGCCAGATAGCACTACTAGTGAGTTATAGGCCAGCTTTAACTACATAGACTCTGTCTCAAAAAATAATTTCAAAACAGCACAACATAGGCCCTAAAGCTAGGTACAGAAAATCATGACTCACTGGGATCCAAAAGACTGCTGATCTTGGAAAGAAAATACCCATTCCATAACACAGGAATTTTTTTCTTTGGTCCAATCTTTTTCTGGGTTGCTATTTTACAATTATTTGCTATTTTGCTATTGTTTTTATCTTTCCTTCATCAAGTTTTCTGTGGAATTGGGTTTTTCTCCCTCTTCTTTTCCTTTGAGTTTCTCTTCTCTACTTTTCTCCTTTTCCCCTTCTGTTTTGTCTTTTTTTTCCTCCTTCTACTTTCCCTTTGTTTCCTATTGTTCTCTATAACTATCAATTTCCTTTTACTCCTCAACAGAATCCCCATTTCACTTTTCTCTCCTCCTCACATCTCAATCAGGAATTTTTCAGATTTTTCTTTTTCATTTCCCAGTTCACCAAATCATCTACTTTTTCTATCTCCAGAGAGCTTTATGTTATTGCTGAGGAATACTGCTCTACTATTAGTAAAGGCAAAGTTGTTTCATTTGGTGGATATTTATCATAAGTTAATATGTGGTTTGCCTTAGGATTTGTACAAAAACTATAGATCTATGTTCTGTGATTAAGGGTAGTACTTTATTAATAGGTCTTTACAGTTTATCAATATTCACTTTATTTGATGTTATAATTGAGGCTGATTATATTATGACTGCCAAGGCAACATAGATGTTGGTATTAATTGATGTTTCATGGAATGCCAATATCTAGATTGCCTTGGGGTCATTAACAACATTGTGAAAACAGGGTACTGGGCCAAGTATGCTGCAACTTCCCATCTCAAACAGAGGAGGATAGAAACAGGAGCAGAGAAAAGTTAGCTATACCCAGAGGATATCACTGAAAAATAGACATTGACTACAGAGGTCTTCAAACTAGAAAAAACTATAGTCAACCTTAAGCCTCAACATGAAAAAAAAAATAGAAATATGAGATGAACCAACAAAATCCCTCCAAAAATTCCCAAATCCTCCAAGCTAATCCATGGGGGAATCAAAGAGGAGGAAACCAAAAGCCATACACATGAATTATTCAAAATGATATCTACGAGATAACAAAACAGTTCAATAAGGCAATTGGGAAGCTCAAAGAAGATGTAAGTAATAAGGTACTGGGCCAACTAAACATATCATCAGTGAATCTAAAGAAGATATTAATAAAAAGGTAAACAAAATTATGCAAAACATGAAGAACCTGCACAGAAAAGAATTAAGAGTTCACAAGAGCTCCACATAGAAATTCAAGAGATTTTTCTATCAAGAGTGGGCAGCAGAAGTGACCAATGTGAGGAGAGAGTATCATAACTAGGGTATAGGGCTGTTCTCAGTGACCAATTAATGAGATACCTTAAAAATAACAGAGAACACGAAAAATGGACCCAACAACTTCCAGATTATACAAAAATGAGGGTTAGGGATTAAGCTCAAGTGGTACCATGTCTATCTTGACACAAAATTGACTAAAATTACTTGGAATCAGTGAAAAATCAGAAAACAATACAAAGAAAAAAAAACCTGTTTACTAAAATAATAGCAGTAAACTTTTCCAATAAGTAAAAAGAATTTAACATACAGATAAGTGAGACATAAAAAGCTCCAAATAGCCAAAATCAGGAAATAAAACTTCTCCATTAACACTTCATAGTCAAAATCCCAAAAGTCCAACCCAAGAATAGAATCTTAAAAGCATTAAGAAAAAAGCAAAAAATCACTTATAAAGAAAAACCCACTCGAAATACAGCAGATAGCCAGGTCAGGAGGCTGAGGGAGGAGGATCATCCCATTAGAGGCCATCGTAGGCTATACAGTGAGTAAAGCCCAGCCCAGACTACATAGCAAGACCCTGTCTAAAAACAAACAAAACAAAACAAAACAAAACAAAACAAAACAGGGCCAGGGATTTAGCTCAGGGGTTCCAGCACCTGCCTTGCAAGCACAAGGTCCTGAGTTCAATCTCCAGTAACCATATACCATTGTGCCAGGCATGGTGACTCACACCCACCAGCAATCAGTACCACATACCACAATCCTGGGCATGATGGCTCATGCCTATATTCCCAGCACCAGGAGGCAGAGGCAGGAGGATTGCTGTGAGTTTGAGGCTTGCCTGGGCTACAAGTGAGCTCAGGGCCAACCTGAACTACAAAGTGAGACCCTGTCTCAAAACAAAAACAAGAATTACAGCAGATTTCTCAACACAAACCTAGAAGGCCAGGATAGCTTGGAGGCAAGTGTTTCAAATCCTAAAATAAAACAATTTCCAACCCAGCCAAATATATCCTATAAAACTATATTTTAAAATTGATGGAGAAATGGGATAATTTTTATGATAAAGAGCATCTAAACTAAACTAGCACTCTAAAAACTCTCAAGGATGCTCTAGGAAAAAAACAATGACAAGTGGCCTAAGAGAAACCAGGTAAGGTTAACAATTAAATAAAAGGAAAAGACAGGGCATCAGCAACAGAAAAATAAGGTAATGACAAGAATAAGTTAATACCTATCAGTAATGAGTTTCGATATCAATGGCCTTGATTCCCCAATCAAAGGGCACAGCCTGGCAGAATGTATCAAGGAAAAAAATCCTATAGTATGCTGTTTACAAGAAACACATTTGACCCAAAAGAAACTAACTCAAAGATCAAAAAATCAAAGGATGGAAAATAATATTCCATGCGATGGGAACCTGATAGATGTTACTATCCCATATTTAGACAATGTAGACCTCAAACCAAAACTAATCCAAAGAGGCAAAAAAGGTTCCTACATATTGGTTAAGGGGATCCCACATTAGGAAGAGATCAGAATTATTAACATATATGAACCAAATAATGCCACACCCGACTTTATAAACAACTACTACTGGACATAAAAGACCAGATAAAATCACAATTATAGTGGGACACCTCAAAATCTCACAAATACATACTAGACCAAAAAGAAAAAAATCAACAAAGGAATATCAGAGTTGAATAAATGTATTCAACAGGTATCTATAGAGTGTTCCATCCAGTAACAACAGAATACACATTCCTTTCCACAGCACACGGAACTTTCTCCAAAACTGACCACTTACTAGCCAATAAAGCAAACTTAAGAAAATGTAAAAGAGTTAAAATAATGCTATGCATATTAACAGATCATAGCACAATGAAGCTAGAAATTAACAAAAGAAAACAAATTATGCAAATAGAAACTCAACAATACACCCTTAAATAAAGGCTTACAGAAGAAATCATGCAAAAAAAGACACAATTTCTGCTGGGCATGGTGGCTCACCCCTGTAATCCCAGCACTTGGGAGGCAGAGACAGGAGAATTTCTGGGTTCAAGGCTTGCCTGGGCTACATAGTGAGCTCAGGGCCAGCCTGAACTACAAAGCGAGAACCTGTCTCAAAAAAAAAAAAAAAAAGACACAATTTCTAGCACTGAATAATGCCAGCAAAACATATCAAAACTTAAGAAACACAATGAAAGCAGTTTTAAGTAGGAAGTTTACACATGTGCATGTGCACATCACAAAAACAAGCAAGCTCAAAGAAATAATCTAATGATGCATCTAAGCTCCTAGAAAATCAGGAACAATCCAAACCCAAAGTTACTACAAGGTAGGAAATTGTAAAGATTAGAAAAGCAATCAGTGAAATTGAAAAACAATACAAATAACTAATGAATTGAAGAGTTGGTTGTAAAAGAATAAATAGACAAACTGATAGCCAATCTAACCAAAACATGACAGAAAAGGCTCAAATAAATTGAATGAGAAATAGAGAGGTGAAATCACAATGGACACTGTCAAAATCAAAGATTATTAACAACTACTTCACAAAAGTATATGCCAAGAAATTGAAGAATTCAGACGAAATGGACAGATTCCTAGAAACATATGAATTATCAAAACTGAACAAAGATTTTAAAACCCTAAATAACATGCAATGAAACTGAAGCAGTTTTTAAAAAAAATGGCTGGAGATTTAGCTCAGTACTTCTGGCACCTGCCTAGGGAACCCAAGGTCCCTGGTTTGATCTTCATACAACAATGCTGGGCGTGGTGACTCACGCCCACCCGCAATCAATACCACATACCACAGTGCTGGCTTTGGTGGCTCACGCCTGTAATCCCAGCACTTGGGAGGCAGAGGCAAGAGGATGGCTGAGTTCAAGATTTGCCTGGGCTACATAATGAGCTCAGGGCCAGCCTGAACCACAAAGCAAGACCTTGTCTCAAAAACAAAACCAAAAAAATACTACGCTCCCCAGTACCAAAAAAAAAAAAAAAAAAACCTATCAACTAAAAAAAGTCCAAATCTGAATACATTCACTCCTGAATTCTACAAAATCTTCAGGGAACATCTAACACCAATACTCCAAAAACTTTTTAAAGAAACTGAAAGGGAAGAAGTATTCTCAAAGTCATTCTTAGTAACTAACATTACACTAATTCCAAAATTAGAAAAGGATCCAACCAAAAAAAAAAAAAAAAGAGAGAGAGACAGAGAGAGAGAACTATAAAGCAATTTTATAAATGATTACAAATGCAAAAATCACTGAGGCCAGGGATTTAGCTCAGTGGTTCCCTGCCTCGCAAGTGCAAGGTCTCAAATTGGATCCCAGTACCACATACCACAATGCCAGGTGTGAGGCTCACACGTGTAATCCCAGCACTCTGGAGGCAGTTCTGTGGCTTGCTGTGAGGATTGCTCACAGGAGGATTGCTACGAGTTCAAGACATAGTGAGCTCAGGGCCAGCCTGAACTACAAAGCCAGAACCTGTCTCAGAAAAAAAAAAAAAAAAAAGTCCTGAATATTACTGGGAAAGAGACTGCAACAAATCATCAAAAAGATCATACACCCTGGTCAAGCAAGCCTCCTCCCAGGCAAATGCAAATTAATAAACGTAATCCATCACATAAACAGAAGCAAGGACAAAAATCACAAGATCATCTTAACAGATGAGGGAAAGCCTACCAACATCCAACATTTTTACACTGAAGAAAACAAGTATAGAAAGACATTATCTCTACATAACAAAAGCCATTTATGAAAACCTTACTGCCAACATCATATTCAATGGGAAAGCTTTCTCTCTAAATTCAGGAACACCCACAAGAATGTCCTCTATCACCATTCCAGTTCAATATAGCACTAAAAACATTAGCAAGAACAATCACACAAGAAAATGAAAAGGAATAGAGGCAAAGGAGAAGTCAAACTATTATTATCTGCAGATAACCTTATCCTTTTACAATCCTTATTTAATGACTTGTTTAGAATAGTGATCAGCAAACTTTTTCTGTAAAGAACCAAAGTTAACAATTTAGGCTTTGTCATGAAAAGTAAGTGGCTGCAGACAACATGTAAACAAAGGGATATGATTGTTCTTTGATAAAGCTTTACAAAATAGCCTATAGGTAAGAATTGATCCACTGGCTGTAGTTTGTTAACCCTTCCTTAAAAAACTATGTGCTCCCTTCTCTTAAAAATTCCTTCTCATTTTCTCAGACCTAGAGAAAAGCACGCTTTCCTTAGGACACCTCTATTCAGTTTTTCTCATAGATTTAATCCTTCTCTTTGTGATGACCCTATAGTAATTCAGTATTTTATAGTTCTATCTATGCATCTACATATTCATGTAAACACGTAGTTGTACCTATATACAGCATCCCGGATAACAGAGTATTAGCTCTGAAGGGAACTCATTTACCTTTATACCTTCAGCTCTGACTAGAGTGATAGATAACAAGCACAGGATATGCACTCAGTAAATAAGCTGTATATTTTTCAAATGTTTTCAAAAAGAAATTCAGTCCATGCCTGTTGATAAAAAATACACTTTCCTCTAGGTCGGAGGGTTAGCTCAGTGGTTCAGGCACCTGCCTCGCAAGCGCAAGGTCCTGAGTTCGATCCCCGGTAACCATACAATGCTGGGCGTGGGGAGGCAGAGACAGGAGGATTGCTGAGTTCAAGGCTTGCCTGGACTACATAGTGAGCTCAGAGCCAGCCTAAACTACAAAGTGAGATCCTGTCTCAAAAAAAAAAAAAAATACACTTTCCTCAACAAGTCTTTTTGCAAAGAGCCAGATAGTAAATATTTTATGCTTCATAGTCTGCTATAATTTGGGTGTGCAATGTTTCCCTCAGATCCAATGTTAAAGGCTTGGTTCATAGGATGATAATGGTTCTGTGTGGCACTGCTGTGGACCTTTAGGAAGTGGGGCCTTCTGGGAGGGTCTCAGGTCACTGAAGGTGTTCTCTCAAAGGGCATTGTGAGACTCTACCCCATCCTCTCTCATGCTCTGCTTTCTCGCTCATAAGTAAGCAACTTACTGGACCATGTGCTCCTATCATGATATGCTGCCTCACCAGAGGCATGAGGAAATAAAGCCACTTAGTCATAGACTGGAAGCTCTAGAACCTGGCGACAAATTAAGCCTCTCTCCTTTATACTAGCGGTCTCATGTATTCTGTTAGAGTGATGGAAGACTTATATGTAAACAGGCCCCTGGGTCTGCCCTACTCCACTGTAGCACCAAACAACAACAGAAGACACCAAACTTCTCAAGAACAGACAATAGATGAGTCCCAGCCTCAAGACTATAGTGTGCTCCCTCCTCAATGTGTCCTTATCCTGAACACAATGAGTAACATAATAATACTCATTCTAGACACACACACACACCCCAGTTTTCTGAAAGTAGCTGTTTTCCTATTATAATACAATTAAAGCAAATTTATACCGAAATGTTTATATTTTACCTGAATAATTTCAGAATTAAATTTTGATTCCAAATGTGCAGCTCTTTCTGCTTCAATATTTTCTTCTAATTTCCTCACTCTTAGGGTAGTTGCCTAAAAGCAAATTAAAATTTTAACATAGTTGGGTATGGTGGCCCACACCTATAATCCCAGCCCTCAGAGGCTGAGCAGAAGGAAGGATCACCATGAGACCAAGGCCACAATGGGCTACATAGTGAGTTCAAACCCAGCCTGAACTGCACAGTGAGCTCCTGTCAAAAAAAACAGTTTAACACATAAACACTGACATTTAAAGTAGATAATAGATCACTGTATTCCAGAATTATAATTGACACTTTATATTATTTTAGCTATAGCCTCATAATTTGTACTTTGGAGGAATAAAGTATAAAAATGATACTCAGGAAGAATGCTCCAGAATGTGGTTTTTTTTCTTTAAATTTTTCTGAAGTACAGAGACATATAATACCTACATATAGAAATTATACAAAAATTAACTCTCCATGCCATCACTGCCAAAAGCAGGACAGGAAAAATTTTTATCACAAAGATTCTTTCTGTCCTTTGGTAATGTTTTCCTCTGGCCCTTGTCATCACCCAAGTAAACACTGGTCTGCTTCCTGTCACTATAAAGCAGTTTGTATTTTCGAGAAGTTTCTACAAATTAAATCATACAATATGTACCCTTCACTGTCTGGCCACTTTCCCCTTGCCTAAGCATTTTGAGGTTTCACTTGGACAGTTGCACATATGACTGATCCGTTCCTTTTTTCTGTTAAACAGGGCTCCATTGCATTGATATACCACAACTGGTTTCTCTATTCGCCTTCTGACAGGACAGACATATGAGTTGTTTCTAGCCTGGGCTAATAAGTAAATACAAATAAAGCTGTTATGAATATTTGTTCACAAGTCATTTTAGGGACACATACTTTGAGTTCTCTAGGGTAGTATGGAAGAGCAAAATGACTATCATAATAACAACTATCTACTGAATATTTTTTAAAACTACCAGTTTTCCTAACTAGTGCTAACAATACATTCCTAACAGCAAGGTATAAAATTTTCCAATGTTAAATGAGAATTGTGTCATATACTGGTACAAATTCCCAATACTGAGTGTGATCATGATGTGTATATACAATGTACCAATAAAGATTTTTAAAAATTTTCCATTGTTGCATACCCTCACTAATATTTGCATGGTCACTTTTGTTGTAGTTGTTTTAGACCTTTATGCATGTCTTCAATGGTAGCTCACTGTAGTTTTAATTTTAGCTTCTATAATAACAATAACACTGAACATCTTATCTACATATTTCCTTAAACAAAATATTTATTCAAATCTTTGTTGTTCACAGAGCTAGGCCTGCGCCAGGCTTGGAGGTTCACGCCTGTAATTCCAGCACTCGGGAGGCAGAGGCAGGAGGATTGCTGAGTTCGAGGCCTGCCTGGGCTACATAGTGAGTTCAGAGCCAGCCTGAACTACAAAGCGAGACCCTGTCTCAAAAAAAAAAAAAAAAAACACAGAGCTAGGCCTTTTGCAAAAGGAAAGTAGACCAAGAAACAGAAGAAGGGGAGGAGGTGGGGGGGAAGAGATGATAAAAGAATGAAGATGTATTATGTCTACGTACCAACTCCCTGTGATGGGTATAATCCTTATGTACTGCAAACATGGATTAAGAAATATAAAAAGAAAAAAATCTGTGTTGATGTTGTCACTAGGAATTGAACCCAAAGCCTCACATATGCTATGTAAGAACAGTACCACTGAACTCATTTTTTAATTGGGTAATTTCATATTGCTGAATTTTGAAAGTTCATTATAAAATCTGAGTGCATTTTCGTGGATATGTGATTTGCAAATATTTTCTACCAATCTATACATACTGTGTTTTCATTCTTTTTTTGATGGAACAAAATAAAATACTGTTTATCTTTATGCAAATATATATCTTACATACAGTAAAAAAATCACCATTTATTTTTTAATTTGAATCTTTATTGGTACATTATATACATATCATGATCACACACAATATTGAGAATTTATACTAGTATATGACACAATTTAATTCTCGTTTTTCCCATTCCCCCACCCACTGTGCAACCTCTAACCCCCTATATACATAAGCTTTGTTTCCCTTTATAATCATGTTTTTCCTTCCCCTTGCTGCCTACCCCTACACTCTACTTCCCTTTCAATATTTTCTATTTCACAATATCTACCATATACTCTAGAGCTCATTTACATATTCAATTTCTCATAACAGAGAAAAGACATGATATTTACAGACCTGTGACCTATTTTACTTATGTGTCCTGAAGGTACATCTATTTGAGTATAAATGACTCAAACTTATCATTCTTTATGGCAGAGTAATACTCCATTTTATTTAAAAAAACACATCTTCCGGGCCGGAGGGTTAGCTCAGTGGTTCCGGCGCCTGCCTCGCAAGCGCAAGGTCCTGAGTTCGATCCCCGGTAACCACATATAATGCTGGGCGTGGAGACACGCCCACTGACAATCAACACCGCATACCACAATACCGGATGTGGTGGCTCACGCCTGTAATTCCAGCACTCGGGAGGCAGAGACAGGAGGATTGCTGAGTTCCCGGTGGCTTGCCTAGGCACCATAGTGAGCTCAGGGCCAGCCTGAACTACAAAGTGAGACCCTGTCTCCAAAAAGCAAAAAAAAAAAAAACACATCTTCCTTATGCAGTCTCGATTTGATGGGCTTTTGGGTTGTTTCCAAGATTTAGCTATCACAAACTGAGCTGCTATGAACATGGGTGTACATATATCACTGTGATATTAATCTTTTAATTCTTTTGTGTACATACCTAGCAGGGGAATAGCAGGGTCAAATGGAATCTCTAATCCTACTTTTTGAGGAATCTCCACACTAATCTCCACAGTGGTTGCACCAGTCTACATTCCCACCAACAGCCTTGCCAACATTTATTGCTGGTTAGTTTTGAGATAGCAGCCATTCTTTGTGGAATGAGATGAAATTTCAGTCTTGTTTTCATCTGCATCTTTCAAATGACTAGTGATGTTGAACATTTCTTCATAGGACTTTTAGTTGCTTTTACTTCTTCCTCTGGAAAGTGTCTGTTCATTTCAGATGCCCATTTCTGAATTGGGTCTTTAAATTTGAGGCCTGATTTTTTTTAAGCTCTTTGTATATTCTAGATAGTGGCCCTTTGTCTGAGAAACTGCTGGTAAAAAATTTTTCTCAATTTGCAGTTGTCTTTTCGCTGCACTGGTGTTTTCCTTTGCTGCGCAGAAGCTTTTTAATAGGATGAGATCCCATTTGATTTTTTATTTCTTCTGCTAGTTCTTGTGTTATTCTTTTAATAACATCTTTCACACAGCAGTTTTTTGTTATGATAAAGTCTAATTTATCTGTTTTTCAAACAGGAATCCATTTCTGGGCCAAAACAGGAGTCAAAAGCTATATTAGTACTATTATTGTTGAGAAAAGGCAACTCTGTAAAGCACTGGGTTTCCAGTCTCAAAAAAGAAAACTGGCCATGACCAAAAGTCTCTCAGGAGCAGAGATATCAGGACTATGGGGATACTCAACATGTCTCAGGACAACAGCAGAAAATAAAATGCCTAGTAATGTGACAGTGAAATATAGAAAGTTGAATAGTGATAAGGATATTACTAATTTTACTTCCTTTATTGAATACATTAAAAACCAATGGGGCTGGAGATTTAGCTCAGTGGTTCTAGTGCCTACCGAGCAAGTGCAAGGTCTCTAGTTCAATCCCTGGTAACAACATACAATAGTAACAGGTGCGGTGACCCACGCCCACCAGTAATCAGTACCACATACCACAGTGTCAGGTGTGGTGGTTCATGCTTATAATCCCAGCACTAGGCAGAGGCAGAAGGACTGCTATGAGTCTGAGCTCAGGGCCAGCCTGAACTACAAAGTGAGACCCTGTCTCTAAATAAATAATAAATATTTTAAAAGAATGGAAAGGTTGGGAATGGAAGAATGGAAAGTCAAAAGAAAGATCAAAAACCTAACAACTACATAACTTAAACTTTGTTCACACTGGTGAAAAAAAACCCTTTCAACTACTGACCTTACCTTCTTAGAAGAAAGCAAACCCAAAGACTGGGATGCATTGCAAAGCATGGTACATACTTACAGAAGAGAAATACTTATGTTTATACCAGACAAAGATTAATCTAGGTAAGCTCAATACTAATTTTAAAAACTTATATATCTGCTACAGGATAAAGTTTCTGCATTTAAAGAATTAATGTTGAATTTGTCAGTATTGCTGTGTCATTACAAATTATATAAATAAGAATCTATCCAGTCACAAGGAAACAGTCAATAAACGTTGAAAATAAAAAATTTTAAAAACTAATAAAGATAAGAAAAATCAGTCTAACAATGTTAAAATACTTTTTCTCATTCTGAAAAGCATATTTACATTTCTCTATGAAAGTGAAATTATGTTTTCTTAAAATACATTGTTTTAAAACAATCCAATCATATATGTGTGTTTATATGCATGTATGTATGTATGTGTAATCACTTCAGAGTTAAGAGCATCTGTCTTTTCCTATCTTTGAGTGTCTGTGTGTGTGTCTGTGTGTGTGTGTGTGTGTGTGTGTATCTGTGAGAGAGAGAGAGAGAGAGAGAGAGAGAGAGGTAGGGTCTCACTTCATAGTTCAGGCTGACCCTGAGCTCACTATGTAGCTCAGGCAAGCCTTGAACTCAGCAATCCTCCTGCCTCTGCCTCCCAAGCGCTGGGATGATAGGCGTGAGACATCATATCCAGCATGTCTTGTCTTTTCTCATCTTAACTGAAACCAAATAGTTGAAAAGCTAAGAGATCACATCTTTATTTTCAACACCTTTTGTTTTGAATGAAACATCAAAAAGAAAACAAATTCATAACCTGTTCATTATTGCTGAAACCATCAATAAATCAATAAAGATAGTAAGAAAACTTTAAATGTTCAAACAGACTACTTCTAAGACTGGACTTTGTTGTCAAAATAATTAAAGCCTTCCTAATAATTTTTCTCAAATCTTCCAGTCTGGGAAATTAATTCTTATATCCACCAGAGGGTGCTAGAGAAACACCATCATGCTTTTCACACACCCACAAAATGTGTGCCTCACTGCCATTTAATCTGAATACAATCAACAAAAGGACATAAAAGCATAACAGAATTCTAATTAAAATACAAATCCAACAAAAATTTATATACTTAACTGATCAAATTAGCTATACAGAGTTTTGCTTATGATACAAGTATTAACTATGCTAGGACTGTTCCCTAACACTAGGAAAAATAGTCTCATTCCATATTTTTACATCTATTGGTTGTTTGTCACATGCCATCCTACTAAAACATACTGTCAAGAGATTTTTTTTTTTTTTTTGAGACAGGGTCTCGCTTTGTAGTTCAGGCTGGCCCTGAGCTCACTATGGTGCCCAGGCAAGCCTCGAACTCAGCAATCCGCCTGTCTCTGCCTCCCTAGTACTGGGATGACAGGCATGAGTCACCACGCCCGGCACTGTGGCATGTGGTATTGATGGCTGGTGGGCGTGAGTCACCACGCCCAGCATTCTATGTGGTTACCGGGGATCGAACTCAGGACCTTGCACTTGCGAAGCAGGCACCAGAACCACTGAGCTAACCCTCTGGCCCTGTCAAGAGATTTTTATATTAGTAAGAAGTATGAGTTTAGGATCCAGAATTTAGTTCAGTGGTTTTGGCGTCTGCCTTACAAGCACAAGGTCCCAAATTTGATCCCGGTAACCATATACCATAATGCTGGATGCACTGGCTCACGCCTATAATCCCAGCACTCGGGAGGCAGAGGCTGGAGGATTGCTGAATTCGAGGCTTGACTGGGCTACATAGTGAGCTCAGGGCCAGCCTGAACTACAAAGCGAGACCCTGTCCCAAAAAAAAAAAAAAAGGGGCCAGAGATTTAGCTCAGTGGTTCCGGCACCTGCCTCGCAAGCGCAAGGCCCTGAGTTCGATCCCAGTAACCATATATAATGCTGGGCATGGTGACTCACACCCACCAGCCATCAATACCACATACCATAGTGCCAGGCGTGGTGGCTCAGGCCTGTCATCCCAGCACTCGGGAGGCAGAGGCAGGAGGATTGCTGAGTTCGAGGCTTGCCTGGGCTACATAGTGAGCTCAGGGCCAGCCTGAACTACAAAGCGAGACCCTGTCTCAAAAAAAAAAAGCCTCCACTACATAGTATCTGAAAGTCAAAATGAGACATTCTAGTTTGAAGGGTATCATTTTGACCATGGTTAATGTGCAGTTGTAACAGTAGGAAAAACAGCTAAAGCCACAACAGAAATGAGTGAAATCTTACAGTTTCAAAAAGTACATATTCAGACAATGGAATGAGAAGAATAAATTGGAGAGCACACCAATTTTCTTATTCAGCAAAAATAAATAATGAACTATATCACTGAACTTACAAAAATATTTTAATGGAAAAAATCTGTTATTTTTCTGGGCGTGGAGACTCGTGCCCACCAGCAGTCAACACCGCATACCACAATGCCGGGCGTGGTGGCTCACGCCTGTAATCCCAGCACTCAGGGAGGCAGAGACAAGAGGATTGCTGAGTTCGTGGCGGCTTGCCTGGGCACCATAGTGAGCTCAGGGCCAGCCTGAACTACAAAGCGAGACCCTGTCTCCAAAAAGCAAAAAAAAAAAAAAAAAATCTGTTATTTTTAGGTGTAGTAAAAAAGCCAGCCATGAAAAAGTAGGAAGTATTATGAACAAAACTTATAGGTAATAAATTTTGATTAGCACAGTAATAAACTAGTTTAGATTCTTTTAAAAATTGTCTTTACTTTTTCTGACATAAAAAAATCAAATTTTTTAAATCCATTATGAATATAAAATGTTGTATTTAAATGTGTTATACTTGTAAGCATGAACATATAGTCCAAGTGATTTTATCACTGCTTTATAATAATCCCTACAAATACATTATGGCTTTAAAAAGATGAATTATACAGGGCTGCCTCCATGGACAATTCTGAAAAGTGAAATATATTTTTCTTTTCTTTTTTCACTTACATTTCGATATAAGGTTACTTTCTATTCTTCTTTATGTTACTACAATATAGCATATGACTGACAGAAACAATTCAAAATTCATTTGCAAGACTCCTCTCTTCACTGTAATTTTCAAGAGACTCTTCTTTTCTCTCAGAATTAGGTTTGCATCTTCTCTTCTCTTTTCTTATTGAGTTAAGCTTATTTCCCATGATAATAAACTCCCCTGGTTGTAAAGATGCTTATAAAAGCCATAGATATTTCTTTTTCAAGTTTACTTTTCCCTTGATTCTGTGGTTTCCAGCACCACACTTATAAAATTGGACTGGGAGGGTTTTTTTTAATCTAAGAAGCCATTGATCCATGTTATAATGATTAAGCCACATAATGGTAGACACCTTATCAGATTTTTTAACATATTACATACATACATATATATATATATGTAAACACACACACATTTCTTTGACTCAAACACATAAAGAAATCACCCTTAATGAAACATAACTGTTAACAACTTCACTAAAATTTAGAACATTTTACATTTTATTAGGTTAAATGCCTCAGATTGGTTCCTTCAATCTGATCTTAGTGATATTAAAAATGTGATTATTGGGCTGGAGATTCAGCTCAGTGGTTCCCGGTAACCACATACAATACCAGGCATAGTGACTCACACCCATCAGCAATCAGTACCACATACCACAGAACCAGGCATGCTGACTCATATTTGTAATTCCAGCATTTGAGAGGCAAAGGCAAGAGGATTGCTGAGTTCAAGGCTTGCCTGAGCTACATAGTGAGTTCAGGGCCAGCCTGAACTACAAAGCAAGACCCTGTCTCAAAAAAAAAAAGAAGCATAAACTAAAATCTAAATATTTGTAACATAAACTCATGAAGACATCAGAGAAATTAAGTATTTTACAGGGAAAAAAATCAAAACTGCTTTATTCACAACATCTTAATGTTTTTTTAAATTAGACTGCTCACCAAAAATTCTACCAAAAGAAACTACACCTAGTACTTCTATAAGGCCATTAAACTGTTTTTTAGTGATGACTATAGAATTTTATAGCACGCAAAAGTGACATCTAAGTTTTTTATTCTAATATTCAAAACATTAAGTCTACTAATCCTAAAGTCATTTATAAACTACACAGTATTTTTAAATGGTAACATAATATGATCATCTCTTCGTAAATTTATTGGCCTAAAAACATGCCATGAAAAATAAGTTTAAAAAATGTTTTTGTTTGGCTGGAGATTTGGCTCAATGGTTTCCACGCCTGCCTCACAAGTGCAAAGTCCCTGGTTCAATCCCTGGTAACCACATACAATACTGGGCGTGGTA